>JAUPFT010000013.1:33754624-33912124 GCA_036936625.1 Parnassius smintheus behrii | reverse complement strand
GAGAAAGACGCAGATAGTTGTCCATGGGAAGCAACCCGGTCAGCATCAGAAACAAGAATAAGGTCTAAAAGAGAAGGGGTATTATTAGGCGAATGGTGAGTAGCAGAAAGAGGAAGAATATGTAAATTAAAAGATGACACCAGGGAGAGCAGTTTTTTGCTACGAGAATCGTTCTTTAACAGGCATGTGTTAAAGTCACCTAAAATAATGGTATTATCATAAAGCGGAGTTAGATTTACAAGTTTTTCTTCCAAAGAAGAAAAATAATTTATATTGCGAGAGGGGAGATAGTAGACCCCAAGCAAAGTCCTAGAATGATTAATAGTAATTTCAATAAATAAATGTTCAGCAAAATTTGTGTATATATTGGGTGAATGATCAACTATTTTATAAGGAATGTCAGCTCTCAAATAGATTGCCACTCCACCATAACCTTTGCCGACCCTGTCATTACGTATAAGTTGAAAACCAGGGAGACAATACTGTACCGACGGAAGTTCAGGCTTTAGAAAAGTTTCAGAAACAAGTATGGCATCAACATATTTAGAATCGAAGGTTGATAAAAGATCAGCGTAATGAGCATGAATGCTTTGAGCGTTAATATGGACTATATTAAGATTTTTACTATAATTACAGAATACGGCTACTAGTTGATCATGTAAATGAGTGGAATCATCGCTTAAGGCGCTTTTATAGGTCTTATCGGATGAGCTAGAAGAAGAGCAAGAAAAATAACTATCATCAAATTCTAAAATATCACACATGCTAATCAAAACTATAACATAAACTAAGCTATAACAAAATCAATAAAAATTAAATATATACCTGTATAATGTATAACAAATAAATATTATATAAGTCTGGATATAATACCTACAAAATAAATAATAATATGTTATGAACTATTATTAAAATAAAATTGCCAACAATTATGCACTTAACAAAACATTTCTTTCATACCTGCCGGCAGTGGCATCGGTAGAATTATATATTTAGATAACTTACTTAAGACTAATTAATATAATAAAAAAAAATATAGAAAAAGCACAGTCTTACCATAAATAATAAGACAGATAAATATTATCTACGGATCTGGTCCGGCAAAAAGACTAGTAGTATAAGCAAATCAAATGACAGCATGACAGATATTAATAGCTGTCACTATGATTTATTTAATCACTAATGTCATTGTGTCACATAATAAACAAAATTATGAAGGTAAATTATTATAATATTAGAGATAACTACGAACTACGATGTTTCAGTTAACACACAAAAATTGAAGAGATGCAACACTATGCAAATGGAGACTACACAAAAATACAAATAAATTGTGGTAAATAAACACTAAGCGAAGACACTATC
Source organism: Parnassius smintheus behrii (assembly GCA_036936625.1). Lineage (NCBI taxonomy): Eukaryota > Metazoa > Arthropoda > Insecta > Lepidoptera > Papilionidae > Parnassius > Parnassius smintheus. Next base: position 33,910,759 of record JAUPFT010000013.1, on the reverse strand, counting down.
TCTTGCCTGCGGTGCCAGTACGTCGACTTTTGGAAGCTCCAGTTGGTTCCCTGACCGCGGTCGTTGTCTTCGACTTCGACACAGGAGGCTCAACGATTTTATCGAGTTCGATCACAGAGCTAATGCGATGTCGAACGCCACCGCTACCCAGTACAAAAACAAAGCCTTCACGTGTCCAGCAATTCGAGATTGAGCATCTGGTCGTCATAATGAAGAAAATGAGATTGACTTCATTATGACGACCAGATGCCAACTGTTCAGTGATGTCTCAGTGATCGCAAGGGTGAAAACTGGCAGCGATCACCGAATGGTTAGAGGCACACTGAACCTAAACGTTAAGTTGGAGAGGTCTCGTCTAATGAAGTCAACGCTCCGTCCCCCTCGTGCTCTAATCCAGAATCCCGAAACCTTTCAGCTCGAGTTACACAACCGCTTTCAGTGCCTAGAAGATTGCAATGCAGTGGATGATATGTATGACAAGCTCGTGGAAACTGTCCATGCGGTCGGAGCTAAGTTCTTCAAGACCGGCCGCAGAAGAACACAAAAGCTCTCCGATCACACTCTTAATCTCATGGCTGTTAGATGGGAGATGAGGCTGCAATTGTCGACAGATTTGACAGCATACAGGCAACTGAACAGACAGATCTCCAAATGCATTGAAGAAGCGATTGAGCGGAACCAGGACTCCAAGGTCTTTGCCAGAGATCTGTCTGCCACTAAGAGCCAACTGTCAAAGCTGAAGACTGAGTGTGGTAGCATCGTTTCCGGGACACCTGAGATTCTGAGTGAGATTGAGAGGTTCTATGGGCAGCTGTACACATCATCGTTGGAGCCACACGCAAGTGTGAGTAACGATCCAAGAGCGGGTCTTATCCGATGATATCTCGGACGAGGATGGAATTACAGCGGAGCTTCTAAAAGCAGGTGGAAAACCGGTACTTGAAGTCCTTCAGAGGCTCTTTAATTCCGTCCTCCATGGTGGCACAACTCCGGAGGCGTGGAGCAGAAGTGCGGTGGTCTTGTTCTTCAAGAAAGGTGACAACGCCCTCTTGAAGAACTACAGACCGATATCCCTTCTGAGCCGCGTCTACGTGCTGTTTTCGAGAGTCATTACGAATCGTCTCGCACGCAGACTCGACGACTTCCAACCTCCCGAACAAGCCGGTTTCCGAAAAGGCTTTAGTACCATAGACCACATACATACCCTTCGGCAAATTGTACAGAAGTCCGAAGAGTACAATCTGCCACTTTGCCTGGCGTATGTGGACTATGAGAAAGCCTTTGATTCCGTCGAAATTTGGGCGGTGCTACAGTCTCTTCAGCGGTGCCAAGTTGACTGTCGGTATATCGAGGTGCTGAAGTGTTTGTACAGTAGGGCTACGATGGCTATCCGAGTACAGAACCAGAGTACCAAACCTATCCAACTGCAGAGAGGTGTAAGACAGGGTGACGTTATTTCCCCGAAACTCTTCACCGCTGCATTGGAAGACGTTTTCAAGCTACTGGACTGGAAAGGATACGGTATTAACATCAATGGCGAGTACATCACTCAACTTCGATTTGCCGACGATATAGTACTTATGGCAGAATCGCTGGAGGACTTAAGCACTATGCTCAATGACCTCAATAGTGCCTCCCAACGGATAGGTCTTAAGATGAACATGGACAAAACAAAGATCATGTTTAATGTCCATGTCACACCTATGCCGGTAGTTGTTGGGAGCACTAAGCTCGAAGTTGTTGACGAGTACGTTTACCTGGGACAAATAGTCCGGCTAGGTAAGTCCAACTTCGACCGAGAGGTCAATCGACGTATTCAACTCGGCTGGGCAGCGTTCGGGAAATTACAACGCATCTTCTCGTCAGGTATACCTCAAAACCTGAAAACTAAGTTGTACAACCAGTGCGTGTTGCCAGTGATGACATATGGAACTGAGACGTGGTCCTTCACTGCTGGCCATATGATGACGCTCAAAGTCGCTCAGCGAGCTATGGAGAGGGCTATGCTCGGAGTTTCTTTGCGTGATAAACTTAGAAATGAGGATATCCGCAGTAGAACCAGAGTGACCGACATAGCCCAACGGATTAGTAAGCTGAAGTGGCAATGGGCCGGCCATATAGCTCGAAGAACCGACAACCGTTGGGGAAAAAGGTTCTCAAGTGGCAGCCTCGTACCGGTACACGAAGTGTAGGGCGACCCCCCACTAGATGGAGTGACGACCTGGTAAGACATGCAGGAAGTCGATGGATGCAGGTGACTCAGGACCGTGCTTTGTGGCATACCTTGGGGGAGGCCTATGTTCAGCAGTGGACTTGTAAAGGGCTGTAATGATGATGATGATGATGATGATTTTAGCCTTAATCGTAACGTCAAATCAAAAGTAGTTACTATAACTGTTTTCTATTTATATGACAATAGTTCATAAAGCAATAGTAATAGAGTATTAACTTAGATCCAACCTATGAATCTATCAATTACACTAGATTAGTAATTACCGCGCCAAAGCGTTGCCACTGCACATATGGACACAGCCATATGCCTAGCTAACGTCAGTTCTAGGCATGTCGATTCACTCTTAAAAAAATCGATTCGAAGATACTAGAATCGATTATCGATTAAATCGAGGATTAAAAGATCGATTTTCGATTAATCGCGACACTTTCAAACATGAAATTTCAAGAATTTGCGATTTTTTCTTTAACTTTAATATTTTTTGAAATTAAAATATTTGTAATCTTATTAATTAAAATTACTAATATTCCTTTAAACCTCTCCTGGTAAGCTTGAAATGCTTGTTTTAGGGGTGGTTCGCCACTCGATCCCTTTTTTTACAAAGTGATTCCATGTATCACTGTTAGTTGACATTTAGGCTAAAAACAACAACAATACTTTAACAAAAGTGCAAACTGCAACGTACATTTCTCGATCAATCTGTTTCAATCTATTAACTCACTATTTAACAAATTGAAATGAATGCTACACGAACACAATACTGGTTATTTCCTTACTATAAACCTATATAAACTTCAACATACAATATTTATTTACAACATCTAGATATACAGAAAGTACTCCGTCTGTACTTACAGCTCACAGTATGTATGTTTTTGATAATAAATTCGTTATTATAGCTGTGAATCTGTTTGAAGTTCACAGTTCAAACAGATTAACAGCTATAATATTAAATTGTAGTATATATATGTAGTTTTGTTCACAGCACAGATTAAGTTAGACCAACATTCCATAGGTAAGTATAGAATTAGAAATGAAATTGAAATTACAACTTTTCGATAGTGTTGGATGCGTTCATAAATGTTTATTTTATTCAAATGTACAATATGTAACGTAATTAACGCACACCCTCAGACATCCCAATTAGTATATTATGTTATAACCATAATACATGCACTGAATTTTTAGTTAAACATTTTTATGCACTGATTATTTATCAAATTAGTTATACTCATTCCGGAAGAATGTTGTGGTCACAGTACAAATCCACGAACGCATAGACTTTAACGTGCTTGAAATAAAGTTCATTTTTCTTTATTTTTATTGAATGACAGAATTAGTAATAATACGAATAAAACTGCACTCTTAAAAGTACTATTGCCTTAATTTACGGTCCATTTCAGTTTGTTTTGACTGTACAGATTTAGTGTGACTGTAATTTACGTAGTTTTAATTATTATTGGGATAAAAAATTACCTATATTAAAAATGATAGGAATCGATTCAGTAAACAATGCTGAACAAACTACTTTCTCAAAGTATCTTACCCCAGCCAGTTTGGGAATTTTATCGCTGGTTCTAGAATCAGATGAATCGGTCCGATTCGAGAGGTTTTTGGATCGATTCAGTGAATCTATGCGGTGCTCGGAATCGATCTAAAAAATCGAATTCATCGAAATTATTTTGCTCCAAAGAATAGATTTTTCGATTAATCGATTTTAGATCGACATGCCTAATCAGTTCGATGTTCAATGTGACGCCGACAGAGTTGAGCAGAACAACCTGCGACAAAAAATGGGTAAATGTGTAGTGAAAGAATGTGATTCAAGATCACAAAAACGTAATAAATCAAGCGGAATCACTTTTAACACATAAGTTTTAGTTCATGTTCTCTTATAAACGTAAACACCTCTAATAATTACCTATTTTATATTGTTTGATTTATTAGTACAATAAAAATACTTATAAAATATGTTTTATTTCATCAGTTATGCTAATTTCTATTCACCTGATAAGAAAATATACTTTTTTCATAAAAACAATTAACTGCAGCTTAAAAAAACTCTCTTTTTATTGCGTATTTTGGGTTAAATTTTATAAAGTAAGCCACACCAACCCGCCGTTGTATGTTTAAATTTTATTTAAATTTACTCTCTATTTAAATTTTAATATTGTATTTTTGTGTGGCAAATAAATACTTTTTACTTTTTAATTTACTTTTACATAGATGAAATACGAAAGTGCCGTCTAAAGTAAAATACAAAAAGTAGTGACATTTTGCCTCCAGTTACTAATAAATTCTCTTATTATCCTTATAGTTTAAATATAGAGATTTTTGTATATGTACTGGTCAGATCTTAGAAATGGCGGTATTTCATAATTTTTTTACACTGTTTATTGACTATATCATGATATAGTCTTTTGCTACTTGATACTTGACCAAATTAATGAATAGATTGTTTGGCGATATTAACAATTAAACACGACATTGCTATTTCTATGTATTATTGTTATATCGTACTATAATTCAATTACACACCGCTAGCAGCGCTGATTTCGTATATTTGACAGAAGCAAATAATTTTTAATAGATTTTATATCACTTTGTGCCCGTATAAATTTATGTATCATTTTATAAATGTTTGCGGCTTTGTTGTGTGATTTTGAGTTTGTCATATATTAAGATAGGTTTGATATTTTCAGACATAACTATTAAAATTTTTGCGATAGTCCCGTTTTCATAGCTCACATTAGCAAATGAACAGATTCTTGCGAAAAAGTATTATAAACATCAAAGAAAGCAAATTTTAAATACGGGTTTATTTTAATTTTAACATTGGGTGCGTTTGGCAGAAAAAAGCGCTAGCAAGCGCCTATAAGCAAAATGGCGAAACTAAACAGTTTTCGGCCAGGACACGTTTGCTAACTTCAGTAGGTAGCGCTGACACAATCCGCCATTTTGCTTATTTAATTTGTTTGTTTTGAAGTAGAGTTTATAAGTTGTTTTGTGCAATATTAGTTTTAAGTAATATAATGACATGAATAAACATATATACATGTTATTAAAAATTCATGATTGGTAAGTTTTTAATATGAATACTTTACAAAAATATATTTAAATTAGGTTAGCTTCCCCGGTTAAAACTAACATCGTGTCCTAGAGGAAAATAGCTACTTACGATTTGACAGCGCTTACCGCTTACAATCGCCATTTTGCTTACAAGCGCTTGCTAGCGCTTTTTTCTGCCAAACGCACCCAATGAGTAGAACTACATTGACAATATCTTGAAAGTCATCTGTCAAAGCCGGCAATCGCACTGATTTAAACGTAAATTTCGTAGTAGGTACGTAAGCAACCCAAAGATTCGCGCCGACTCCATTCATATTTTTACTCCAATTTGAAGTTTCGATTTGCCTATCACGTTCTTAGTGGTGGAGAAAACATCGCAAGAAAACCTGCATATCTGAGAAGTTGAAAAAAATATTTCGAAAATAACTTTTAGGTACCGGTATGTAAAGTCGCTCATACCGCGTTGGAGTCGGTCATCCCGCGTTGGAGTCGGTCACCCCGTAGGGCTATCCACTGCTAATCATAGGCTCCCTCCATTGTATGTCAAATAGACCGGGTTGGCAACCGCAGCTCTTTATTACTTTGCGCTGTTATCAAGAAGATGCTACTCATCTCCTGATTTAATTTCCCTCTGCCGCCTCTTAAGGCCGAATACGAAGAGAACTGGCGAAAATTAATGTATTTCTCTTGACTAGAACTTTGACCTGAAGTAATTCTAAGCTTTAAAATATTTTTGTAGGTTTGTTCGGGTCCTTCACAATGTCACCGTCGTTTTAAAATTTTAAAATAAATGAATATACCAACAAATAAAAGAATGTTAAGAAATGATATATAAAATTATTGTTCTTCCAAAACTCTGTGAATTTTAATTTAGGAAAAATTATTTTACTTAAAAATGTTTGTATTGTGATTCCGAAGGTACCTGCTATCTTTATTTTCGATACAAAATATTATTTATTAACATAATTCGTTTTAATTAAAAACACCTAATAATAATATCGTATATTGCCAGATAAAAGTCGATGTGTCTGTAGCGAAAATCGTTAATTTATTGTTTTATACGCGTTTAAGTGTCTCTAAATGTAAATATGTGTAGGAAAAGAAATAAATGTTACCTAAGTGGTAAAACAAAGAGAGTTTATCGCATGAACGCTGCTCGAATGTTGTATTTTGAGGTTAATACTTATATTTTTGTGAGGTAATTTTTTGTTTGAGGCTGCCTAATAGGTTGCATTTTTACTCATTTACATTAGCCAAACTGATCATTTATACTTTTCTAGTTTCAAGTGAGAAACACTAAAAATGTAAAATATCAAGACCCAGTCGGAAAAGAATGTACAGAGTAGTGCAAGCACAGAGACCGCAAATAATGTCAGTCAATGTATTGTCCGAAAGCATGTGGTAAAAGTACATAATTAAGAAAAACCGAAATACTTCGGATGTGAAGTGATTGACCAGCCGGAGTAGTCTTGTGAGAATTCACATACACAGTACCTATCCCCACTATGGGGCAATCACCGACTTTTTAGTTTTTTTTCTTTATTATTTACGCAATTTGGATTACGGCATCTTGTAAGACTCACAAGAACAAACTTTTTCAGTTATATGAGATTCTTTACGTACGATGCACCAATTAAGAAAAAAAATCGTTATCAATTCAATAACTTTTCGAACAATATTTTATAACGAATAAAGTACAGAATATATAATCTATAGGAACCAATATTATAAATAAGAAAAATTTATTTAAGAAGTAAGCTATGCTCTCTGTGTTGTTCATTACTCTGCATCTGAGCTAGTTCAGTCAAATATAATCAAAGCCCGTACGGCTTTGATTATAGATATTATACATGTCTATATCAACAAAGCGTAGGTACTGGCGGCGCTTGGTTTGCTGCGAAACTAGCAAGGTCATTCGCGTCGTATTGGGCCTTAAGACGGTTCCCCTAGCGAGAGACCTTGAGCGTTCGGTCCCATACAATCCACGCGCTCTCGCTACAATATATCACGGAAAAATACGCCCGAATATTTGGAATTATTTCAATTAAAAGAGATAAACGAACTTAAGAAATTAAGTAAAACGTGTAGAATATAGATTTTTAAATTGTCTATCCATTAGTGTAATTCTCAAATGATTAGAGCATTTCCTTTAGCAACAGATGCGTGTAATCAATAATTTTAGTCATTTTTTAAAAGTAGATTTTAAAGGTATTCATAACACATAAAAACAAATTAGAACGTGGAATGTGATGATAGGATATCGAACATTAATAATGTGCTTTTAGATGTAGCTTATTTCTCATAACTAATGAGATAATAGTCTCTGAAAAACGCACTTTTGCCAGGTTTTGGTCAGGGTAGCGCCTTAAGACACCAACGGGACGGAATGGGGGAGTGGTTTCTTTTTCGCTGCCTCTACATGGCTAATATATTTTTATTCCCGTTCATCAATTGTATTCCCCCCACAGATTGCCAAATAAGTTAGATATTATCCGTGGTTACCACGCTTGGCATGCGAGTTGCCAACTGCATGTTTTTATTATTTTGTGCTACGATCAGGAAGACGCTGCTGCCCATTTTCTGTAGATTTCTACTCCCGTTCATGAATTTAGTTCTTGAAAGTACTGGCATGTATTTTATGGTGATAATCAATGTTCAATGGTGCCAATGTTAATGAAGATCATTAAATTCAACATTATTTTGTCAGTAATTTCCCCTACATAAAGACACATCGGAAGACATGGCCGATTTAAAAAAGGTGTTGCTAGACATAATATGATATTAATGCAATTCTGATAAACTCACTTATGTGTTTCTGTACCATATTATATTGCCAAATTTCAATGATTTCCTACGTCCAATATTGATACAGGTACCGACGTGTCTCTACAAGTGATCCAGTTTTATTAATTTTAGTACGAAATAGTATTATCGATGCCATCAATAACATAACTTGTAAAAAAACCAAGACTCGCAACGCAGTTCTTCTACAGTAAAAAATTGTGAGAACCATGTAATACCAAGTCGGTTAATATATTCAGTCCCTACTTAAGGGTTCTTCTGTCTTAAGTTATTACGAAATTAGCTAACCTAACAACATCTTATTTTGCCATATCAATATTGAAAATCTTTTGTTTTAAATAAATAGATTGAATTGGACAAACGCATGAAAACACAATGTATCTGACAAGTACCGTATTACTCGTACGTACTCCTCACCGTATGCGTGAAAAAGAATATTTTTGTGCCGAACACTTTCTTCCGTCATAAGAAGATTCACATGTTTACGTGGGAAAAAGGTGATGATAGAAGCATGATAGATTTCATAACTGTGGATGAAAGGATGAGGAGCGCAGTGGTAAATACAAGAGTTTACCGGGGGTCAAACGTAGGGACGGATCATTACTTTGTCTTAAGCCGAATGCCTTAATGTTTCAGACATTTCAAGGCCCCTTTTAAGTTTACGTATTGCGAAGGGTTCCTAACTACGGAACCGTACCTGTACATTACGCGTGGTCTGGCTACGCACTTGGCTGTTTTTACATATTTGTGTTTTTTGTGACTGACAGGGAATGTTAAGTTTAGTATTATTGCCCTCTCTTGTTTGCAAAATATACTGTTTGTAAGGTTTAATAAAGATTAAATAAATAAATACGCAAAACACAAATTTATAAAGTAAATAAAAAAACTAAGTAAAGTGAAACAATTGGTACATAAATCAAGTAGCGATATCGTGCATGTAGACAAGAACATTTTTCACACGCGATCATAATATACGATTATATGAGTGCTAAGTATGATTATCAAAATATATAATTTAACGTTATTTAAAATAATAAGGTAATAAGGACAAAGTAGGTACGTTAACATTCTGATCGAACTTAACTTGCTGCTATGTAGTGGCGGGTTCCGACACACATCTCTTTCCTTATTGCTAAAGTGAGTATTTTATGTCGATCAAAGGAATGTCCAGCAATATCTTATAGTCTGCAATACATTGCAGTATTACCAATTTGTATACCTTCTTCTTCCTTGTCAACCCGTAAAAGACCACTACTGAATATGGGCTTGTCCTAGGGAGGAGACTGACGACCGCAGAACCAGACGTATCGCATAGTCGCCTCTTACGTCACTCACGTGAATAAAGGGGTGATAGATCTCTCTTACGCCAACATCACTTGGTAATTGTACAGGGTTAATGGAAACTCAACAACTTTCTGGCAGGACGTGATAGTCAAAATGCTACAAATTTGACCCCCCATATGTATGACTATAAACTAATAAGAGTACTAACGTATGTATGACCGAAAATGGACAGGTATTGAGACATACGGATTTTAAAGATTTTTCAATAATCACCCAGAATTTCGTATTAAATTGTAAATAAAATAAACCCTTTTTTGTATGCTTTCTTTTAAGTTTATTTATTTTCTTGAAGCTTCAACCAAGTGAATACAATCATACAAAGTATGAAAAGTATTTACAATAAAAAATTATGGGTCAAAAAACTTTTTTTACACATTATGTATCATAAAATGTCACGTACTTCAAAAATTTCTTACTATGTACTTAATACCTTTGACTATGGCGTGAGACATTAAAATATTTTAAAAAATGTGCCCATTTAATCAGCTATCCAAAAAGGTAATAATATCCTGGTGAAGTCAATGAATAATAATAATAAAAGGGTCTTTTATATAACGCAGGTAGAGAAAGGCAAAGAATGATTGCTCTTAGGAACGAACTTGCACACTTTTTGTCACTTTGCGTCTGATTGGTTGTTGACAACTATACGAGGGCGGCACTGAACATTTCGGGAATCAAGGAAGTGACACAAAATTACTATTTAAAAATGTATTTATTGCTTTTCGAAGTATTCTCCGCGAAATTTGACACATTTTCCATACGATGGAACCAATCATTGAAGCAACCATTCCATTCGGAAGTTGGGGTCTCCAAAATGGCGTTTTGTAGGCGTCCAAAGCTTCTTCAGGTGATGAAAATCTCTGTCCACGCAATTTATTCTTTATTTTAGAGAAAGTATAGTAATCATTAGGGCTTAGGTCGGGGCTGTACGGCGGATGGTCTAATAATTCTATGTTTTCTTGCTCTAAAAACTCTTTTGTTCTGTGTGCGGTGTGAGAACTCGCATTGTCGTGATGGAGGATGATACGGCGGTTGCAGTTCTCTTTACGGAGTTCAGAAACGACCTGTAGCAAACAAATGCTAGCATACCATTTTGCATTAACCGTTCTTTGTCTCTCAAGAGGAATAGTCGTAACATGGCCGGTTTTGGAGACAAACGTGGCCACCATTTTTTTGCAACACTCCGTGAACGAACAATTTTTGTTGGCTTTAACTCATTTTCGAACACCCAAACTCGTGACTGGTTTTTTGTTTCGGGTTTGTACGCATATATTCAGAATTCGTCACCTGATGCGATGTTGTATACAGCATTTGAGGATCCTGCGTGGAATCTTTCGAGAGTTCTGACGCACCAAGTAACGCGAGCCGCTTTTTGCTCTTCACAGAGCGAATACGGTATCCATCAGGAAAACAACTTTTTTACACCTAATTGTTCATGCAAGATTATTTGTATTTGACTCATGCCAATGTCTAAAGTTGCCTGAATTTCGCGGTATGTCACATGTCGATCTTCCTCAATCAGCTTACGCACAGCATATACGTTTTCTTGGGTGACTGCAGTTTTTGGACAACCTCGACGGGGATCATCACTGAGCTTGACACGTCCACGTTGAAATTCAGCAAACCAGCGATAAATTGTGGTTTTGGATGGGGCTTCATCACCAAATGCAGAAATCATCCGGTCACCACACTGTTTTTGTGCAAAACCACTTTGAAAGTCATAATAAATCATCGCTCTTGAATTTTCTCGAGTCAATTCCATTTTCTACTAAACTAAACAAGTTTGACAAAACCGTAGCACAAAACCTTGTGACAAGACCGAGAATCTTTTTTTAAATAAAAAAATGGTATTCGATTTTTAAAACCAATGAGTTTTCAATTAAAAAGGTTTTAATATGTATATATTACAATCTTTTTAATTAACTAAAATATATATTCCCGATACTTTTAATGCAGCCTAGGTATTCAGAAAGCAGATAGAATGCAATGAAACCTTTTGTTGGTCATTAAGAGCCCCCTTATGGTGGCCACACATGGTCAGTTAGTCATCAGTCGAACTGATATCAGTTCAAACGGATTTAAGCGAAACAAATTTCCACACACACGGTCAGTTCAACTGATCACTCCAACTGAGCAGTCCAAACTAGCACTGTGATATTTTTTAAAATATCGTATTTTTGATATATCGATAATTATAAATATATCAAAGTTGGAGTTTTATATATCGTAAGTTATACAGTTTTTTATACAGTAAGTCAATATCGGATTTTTATAAGTCGAAAAAAATGTCGATATACAGGCTTTATTTAAAAAAAACAACCGTAAGTCATTTTAGTTTAGTTTTAGTTTAATAAAATGTTAGATTATGGTTCCTATTAATTATTGTTTAATTTAAATAAGACGATTATGTGAATCAATATTTTTCCGTAAGAGTTTTCAAAAATACTCGTTGTTTTATATTTTCTGCTGTTAAATATGTTTAGAAGCACAGGTCCCACAGATGTAGCTGAATAAATCAAATATTAAACAGCTATTTAGATAGAACGGGAGTAAACTGTCTACAAAGTAGACAGTCGATGACGACAGTAACTCAAGTTCATAAGACGCCTAACCAATCAAAATAATTTGAGGTTTATATTAACATCAAAGCACTTGTTTCGCCGTTTTCTCTAACCGCGGCTCCACATTATCGCCGTGAAGAATGATTATTACTAAAAAAAATAATTTATGTAAAATTTGCCTTGAGCTTATTGTAGTAGAGAAAACGAACTATGTATTTTACAAGTTAATTGTTATTTCAAGCAACGTACGAAAAACATATAATTTCAACGAGAAAACCCTGTAATTTCGCGTTTTTGTAATACTCATCTTAAGCATCCATTCACACAACAATTACAGTAGGAACGACGTTTTGCCATTACAATTTTTCAAATAGATAGGTAATATACATAATATATATCATTACTTTATTACATTAATTACTTTAAAACTTTTTCAACTATTTTATCCTACAAATAAATATACTAAACACTAAACAAAAATTATTTCAACAAGTATTTACAAAAAACTATTTGCGTAAACAGCGTTAAAAAACCATAACATTCAATCGCCTATAACGCGGTAGCCCCGACTGCGTATGAAGCCTGGGGTGCCTCACGATTCTAGGTAATTATTTCACGTAATGTCGCCTCTACACGTTGGCCAACACAGTGGCGAATGGAGTGGCGAATATATTGGCCGAGAGTTGGTGACGGCGTCCACACGTTGGAAGGTCGTTCAGTTTCGTTCAGTCGTTCAGTCGCCGCGGGTTTGATCCCGCACGGAACAAGTATTTGTATATCCTACAAATAATGGTTTCGGGTCTGGATGTATGTCCTTGTGCAATTTATGTTTGTAAACTGCCTGCGCGATACGGGAGAAAATCCTAGTGTGGGGTTAACGTTTTTATGAAAGAATTATAAAATAATAGTGGATATTAATGGGGCTGCATATAGATATACGATATACGATTAGCTTTATTTATTCTTTACATGCATCATAAACTGGAATAAATACTATTAATAAGAACTTAACTTATTTTAAAGATAAAGGAGTTATAATCGATTAGTCTACGTTTTAAAATTGGGTATTGATTTTAAAGTTTAGCAAAACTATGTACTTGCATTTCTATCAGACATTTGATGTATATAAAAAAACACCTTATAATTTGTTTGGTACTTTAATTATTTTTTGAGAATGACAAAAACAACAGCAATAAATATAATTAACACTGACTTAATAATAGGTACTAATTATAACTTAGAACATAAATGAAAAACTCATGACAAGGAAAGTGGCTCACGACCATGCTTTGCGGCAGTCTGTGGAGGAGGATGTTCAGTAGCAGTCTTGTGGAGGACTGTAATGATGATGATGATTCGAAATCTTGCACGATTAAATTATAAGAAATCGACGTTTTTTTATAGGATAGGGTGACAAACGAGCACACAGTTCACCTGATGGTAAGTGGTTGCTGCGGCCCACAGACATCTACATCTATCCTCGATTACGAATCAAAATGCAGATGCGTTGTCACCCGTGAGGACTAAGATGAAATGCCTCGTTTCCTTTAAAAAGGGTATCTGGTTCTCTACACTCACTATACGAAACACAGCATCATTAAGCTACTATTTTACGCTGATATTCTGTGAGAGCGTGGTCCTTCCCCGGTCGAGCCGACCGTCGTGCTGCAACTATACTTCTAATATAATTGCATGGTTCTACCACGTATAAACGACGTGCTTCATTTTTTTTTCATTTTAAAATTGTTTTCGTAATAATCTGATAGTAAAAAAACGTTATTTTTTTGATAAATATTTAGCTTATTGATTAAAACAAATGTTCAATAATAATTAAATCGCGCTAATTAAAGTAGTAGGAATGTTTAAAGTTGAAATTGGCACTAAGAGGAAGGTAATTGGGGCATCCACCCTACAAAGCTTGAATATAAAATTTAAATCAGATGCGTGTAATCACTCTGGGAGCTTGTAGCCAACTAAACTCGCGGCCAACGTGTGGACGCCGCGACCAAACTCTGCCAACAATCCTTTGATCTTTTGTAAAAAACCGACACCACACGGATCTCGCGCCAACTTGCGGGCCATCGTTCCAATACATACCAATGAAGCCCAAACACCCCGTCTACACGTTGGCCAATGCTATTGGCCACTACATTCGCCACTGTGTTATGTATATATATTACATTTAATTATTTTTTGAGAAAGACAAAAATAATTTTTTGTCTTTCTCAAAAAATAATTAAATTACCAAATAAATTATAAGGTGTTTTTATATACATTAAACGTCTGACAGAAAAGAAAGTACATGTTTTGCTAAACTTTAAAATCAATACCCAATTTTAAAACATAGACTAATCGCTTATAACTCCTATAACTTTAAAATAAGTTAAGTTCTTATTAATGGTATTTATTCCAGTTTACGATGCATGTAAAGAATAAATAAAGCTAATCGTATTTCGGATATATATTTACAGCCCCATTAATATCCACTATTCTTTTATAATTATTTTATAAAAACGTTACCCCATACACTTGGATTTTCTCCTGTATCGCAGAGGCAGCTTACAAACATAAATTGCACAAGGACACACATCTAAACACGAAACAATTATTTGTAGGATATACAAATACTTGTTCCGTGCGGGATCAAACCCGCGGCGCCCGGCGCAGCTACTCATTGCTGAGCCACTGCGCCACGCTTATAAATTCATCCGCACATTGGCCCGAACCGAAGTAAACTGAACGACCTTCCAACGTGTGGACGCCGTCACCAACTCTCGGCCAATATATTCGCCACTCCATTCGCCACTGTGTTGGCCAACGTGTAGAGGCGACATTAAAATAAATTCGTCCGCACATTGGCCCGAACCGAAGTAAACTGAACGACGTTTCAACGTGTGGACGCCGTCACCAACTCTCGGCCAATATATTCGCCACTCCATTCGCCACTGTGTTGGCCGACGTGTAGAGGCGACATTAAAATAAATTCGTCCGCACATTGGCCCGAACCGAAGTAAACTGAACGACGTTTCAACGTGTGGACGCCGTCACCAACTCTCGGCCAATATATTCGCCACTCCATTCGCCACTGTGTTGGCCAACGTGTAGAGGCGACATCAGTAGCAAGAGTGACAGAGGCCTGACATGAGTAGATAAACGGAATCATATGCTATCGGTGGCAGCAGCTTGGTCAGTTGCAAATTTTTATAACAAGTTTTACAAAATTATATTAAATTTTTATAACGTGCACCGCGTGGTAAATGGCGTTAAATACAGAGACTTTAATAGAAACATTGTAAAATTATCTAGAACTTTATGATACTTCACACAGTCATTACAAAAGCATTAAGATTAAAAACAAAATAATGGATAATATTTCTGAATATAATAAGAGCAATAAGACTACGTCACGATTAGCCAGCCTTGTTGTCTCGACTGACACAGCGAGCACAGCTTCAGGCTGCCACTGCGACCGCGATGGTGTGTTGCAGAGCGGGTGGACGCTGGAGTCGCAACCTGCGGTTAGCCGCTACAGCAATCCCCTTGTGTGTAGGAGACGCTTAAATGATTTTTAATTAGTGTTTTTGCTACATATCTCTAATGAATAAAAAAGATTCTGTTTCATTCCATTCTAATTTTGCACGCCTAAGTACAAAACATCAACTTTATGCGATTTAATGAGGTATTTCAATAGTAAAAAATAACTAACAGATGTTTAAAAACCTGTACGCAATCCATCAAAGAAATATTAGACTCGTTATATCCGTGATAATGACCCGGTCTCAATAAGGTCATTTTCGAGCACGGATTTCAGTAAATAAATAAAGTAGGTCACACAGTCTTATGAATATGAGGGAATTCTTGACGCACAATCCGTGCTACTAGGTGGCATCGATTCAAATAGAAAGCACCAAATAACCGGAAAAAATATGGTGTTGTTTGAACGATAACTTTCCTAAGTGATAACAAGTGAAATAAAAAAAATATCAACATGTTTTTTTATTGCGTTGTCATCCGAATTTGAGCTATATTCAAAATTTCATATTTCCAGTTAATCGGGAAGTCAGTTTAAAACCAATTACTTAATTCCCCGTTACTAAACCCGAAATAAAATACGTCTGTTTGTCGTCCCGGGTGAACAAAACAGAGACGAACAAGAAAGTGATTTAATAATAACGTGGTAAACGGTGAAGTTATTTTTCCATTAGTCTTCCATTAATTAGTTGCAAATTTATATGAATAAATAACTATTTAAAACTGGGATAGCTACAATCCCAGCTTCTTATATATTTTTCTGAAATTTATAAATTTATGATTATCAGAAGCGATAACTACAAAAACTAAAAGTATAATATAACTACAACTAAAAAACTATAAAAACGAACTATAATAAACCAGGATTAGTGTATTTCTGCCAAATTATACTTAGACTTATTATCGATTTCACAGGTAATAATAGTATGTTTGTTCAATCGACTCTCGTTTTGCTTTACGGAATGTACGCAGGGAGCACTGCTACGATAGAACAATAACAGCGGCACGATCGCAATCTGCCTTCTCTTTTGTCACTAGATCACAACTACCAATAAATATTATTATACCTATTTTTCTCTCTGCTCTCTCAAGATATTATTTCATCATTAATTAACACATTTTGACATTATCAGTAGGATTAGATTCTGCTCTCCTGCCCGGCGAGCACGATCGGTGATAATCCGAAACGTTCTGCGCTAAGGGAAGAAGTTGATACTGGGGAGCCCCGGCCTAGATGTGAGAGCAGTATTCCATGTGAGGCCAAGCCTGCGCCTTGTAAATTTGCAGGTGGGGTGCCGGCATGAAATACTGTCCCGCCCTGCTTAGCACGCCAAACTTTTTAGAGGCCAAATTGGCCTTCTCTTCTAAGTGACCACGAAGCAATACGTCATTCGATATGTCGACGCCGAGAATTTCGGTACTGGCTGAGAAGGATTCCGACAAGTGGTGTGCTCGGAAACGGAGGAGATACGACAAAGGATTTATTTTTAGCGGTAAACCAGTAAACTTGTGTCGTCTTGGGTTTGTACTGGACTAGATTTAGTCACCAATTCAATCTGAGACTTTCTTCAACAAAATCTTGACTTCAGACACAAGTTTGTTCCGGTACTCGGCGAAGTTTTCCCGAGAAATATTGGCACAGTTACGATGCGGGCGATGACCTACGCGGGCGACACTTTATTTCATATCTCTTTTCAATCGCTCGCACTATGGTACTGTGAATATAGCGACTAAACGATCTTGATCTTCCGTTACAAAAGTTTTATTAGAATGGAGTTCAGTGGATGCAAAATTTTTGGTGTGTCATTTTTATGTTATCTAATTAATTTATTATAATCTATTTGATATATTTTTTATGATATATGAACCTTAGTTTTGAAATAAATACACTTAAATATTTTAATTGTTTCACAGTAATCGATTGTTAATAATCGATTATAACTACTAACGGTGGCATAGTGGTATAAATAAATTAATAATACGGTTGCAACCTGTTTTAATAAATAAAATAACCAAGTGTAACTTATATTTTTTAATCGATACTTACATTCAATTACCATATATTTTATTATAAAAATATTTGCCGCAACGGCATTGACCGAGCTTATCTCGAGTCGATAATTTCAGGCAGTACAAACTTTTTATAAAACGCTACAGGCGTACAAAGCTTGGGTAACATATTCAAAACCCAAAATTTGTCGTCTTTGTAGATTTTTAGTACTTTTACTACATAATCTGGGCCAGTCCATATGGAAAGCACGCAGACATTTTTACTCTCCATTATTTTTATCCAGAGATGGGATATTTCTTTTTTTACGTTTAGTGACATATGTTTTTTGCCACCAGAGATTTTTCCGGACCGATACGACTTAGGGACCTTCAAGGCCTACTCCTTTATAAAAGGCCGGCAACGCATCTGCAATTCCCCTGGTGTTGCAGTTGCTCGTGGGCGACGGTAATCACTTACCATCAGGTGAGACATATGCTCGTTTTCCACCCTTTCCTATAAAAAAAGATAGAAAAAAATATAACAACTTAATTCGATTATTTTAAGTTATCAACAATTTGAGCAATAATTTGATTTAATTTGATTAAGAACAATTTGATTTGATACGTGAATGAGTGCATTTTCATGAACATTTAAAGCCTTGAAACCAATATAATTTTTTTATTCTTGTATTTTTTTTCATAAATCCGCCGTAATAAATGAGAAAAAAAATCATCGAAATCAGATGATTTTCCGTTTTTCTAGAGCCAAAAAACGAGGTGACCGCGAAAGTATAAAATTACCTATTTATTTTGTGTATTAAATTATATTTATTTAAAAATAGCTTATTTTTTACTTCATGAACTCTGATGGTAACACTTGGTATTTTACGAAAATATTACGAAAATACGAGTTTTAACGATAATATTACGTCAAAAATATTCACAGATAAAAATTCACGTTGTGGATTAGACGGTTTTGTTTGTTTTATGTATGAAAATACACTGCAATTCGGCATTTTTGTCGGAGATCGATTGACTGGCACGATCACTTGAGGAATAAATGACGCACGACGCGGTTCAACTAGTTTTATATAACGGGTATGAGTCGGACTCTCGTCACAGAATAAATAATAGTACTACGTACACAATTTGCACTCTTTTGATGTTGACTGCTTGCCGACGTTTAATAGCGTACATTGTTATTTTTAATTAGATAAATCGCGCACGCAAGCTAAATAAGATTTTATCACTGCGCGCGAGTGTCCATATTACTTTGCATCCTTTCCCCTTCCTACATCACGGCGGACTTTCCTTGGTTACTAATGGACGTCAATAAAGATTAAAAAAATACATTGTGAAATGTTAATTAAGTTACTTAAGTTTAGTACCTATTTTTACTATGATCGACTAACCATATTTTCGCACCTACTAGGCTGCACTAAAAGTATCGGGAATGGAATATTTCCACTGTTTCGGTCATATTAAAATCTTTGTAATTGAAAACTCCTTGGTTTTAAAAATCGAATACCATTTTTATTTATTTAAAAAAAGATTCTCGGTCTTGTCACAAGGTTTTGTCAAACTTGATCAGTCGTTGAGAAAATGGAATTGACTCGAGAAAATTCAAGAGTGATGATTTATTATGACTTTCGAAGTGGTTTAACACAAAAACAGTGTGTTGACCGGATGATTTCCGCATTTGGTGATGAAGCCCCATCCAAAACCACAATTTATCACTGGTTTGCTGAATTTCAACGCGGACGTGTCAAGCTCAGGGATGATCCCCGTCAAGGTCGTCCAAAAACTGCAGTCACCCAAGAAAACGTTGATGCTGTGCGTAAGCTGATTGAGGAAGATCGACATGTGACATACCGCGAAATTCACGCCACTTAGACATTTTAACTTTAGACATTGGCATGAGTCAAATACAAATAATCTTGCATGAACAATTAGGTGTAAAAAAAGTTGTTTTCCCGATAGATACCGCATTCGCTCTGTGAAGAGCAAAAAGCGGCTCGCGTTACTTGGTGCGTCAGAACTCTCGAAAGATTCCACGCAGGATCCTCAAATGCTGTATACAACATCGTATCAGGTGACGAATCCTGAATATATGCGTACGAACCCGAAACAAAAAACCAGTAACGAGTTTGGGTGTTCGAAAATGAGTTAAAGCCAACAAAAATTGTTCGTTCACGGAGTGTCGCAAAAAAAATGGTGGCCACGTTTGTCTCAAAAACCGGCCATGTTACAACTAATCCTCTTGAGAGACAAAGAACGGTTAATGCAGAATGGTACGCTAGCATTTGTTTGCCACAGGTAGTTTCTGAACTCCGTAAAGAGAACTGCAACCGCCGCATCATCCTCCATCACGACAATGCGAGTTCTCACACAGCACACAGAACAAAAGAGTTTTCAGAGCAAGAAAACATAGAATTATTAGACCATCCGCCGTAAAGCCCCGACCTAAGCTCTAATGATTTCTATACTTTCCGTAAAATAAAGAATAAATTGCGTGGACAGAGATTTTCATCACCTGAGGAAGCTGTGGACACCTACAAAACGGCCATTTTTGAGACCCCAACTTCCGAATGGAATGGTTGCTTCAATGATTGGTTCCATCGTATGGAAAAATGTGTCAAATTACGGGGAGAATACTTCTAAAAGCAATAAATACATTTTTAAATAGTAATGTTGTGTCACTTCCTCGATTCCCGAAATTTTCAGTGCTGCCCTCGTAAGTATGTGAGTTCTGTGATGCTAATTGCATGCAACTTGCAAGGCCATTCGTCGGGAATCATGACGCTTGGTTTGGAAGAAACAACAAATAAACCTCAAATGCGATTCCTAACAGAAATATGATAGTATTCTACTTAGTTAAAATCTTGTTTTTAAACAAAGTTTTAATTTTCAGTGTTTTGTGTTGTTATGTAACTTAAAATATTTAAATTACAGAGGGCAAGTATAGGTATGTAAGTAGATACTTAGATAGTTAAGTAAATTTCAACTAAGTTTTGTTAAAAAGTACGAGGTATTACTTCTGTAGATAAATTATTACTTAATTCTTTTTTGAAATATCTAAATATATAAGTATCTAAATATATAAATGAAATAAGTTCTCCTTTCATAACTTCCTACTAAAATCCTTCGGTAACTTAAAGAATGATATTTTTTATATAAGATAGAGTGACAAAGGAGCGCACAGTCCACCTGATGGTAAGTGGTTGCTGTGGCCCGTAGACATCTACATCTATCCTCGATTACAAATCAAAATGCAGATGCGTTGTCACCCGTGAGGACTAAGATGGTATGCCTCGTTTACAGTAAAAAGGGTCTGATATATCCTAAAGCTATTGTTGGTCATTTAACAGCCCCCCCACGCAACCATTGTAGTAGAAAAGACTTTTTGGATTTACAATTGTTCAAATAAGTAATATATATATATATATATATATATATATATATATATATATATATATATATATATATATATATATATATATATATATATATATATATATATATATATAATTTTTAAATTACATTAAAACTTTTTCAATTATTTTATCCTACAATTACATATACTAAACACTAAATAAAAACTATTTCAGCAAGTATTTACAAAAACTATTTACGTAATAAAAAAACTTTAAGATTCAATCGCCTACAACGCGCTAGCCCCGACTTGACAGAGAGGTATTCCTTGCGATGCCGCCTCCTTTGGTTTAATACTCAAGATCAGGACAGAGGATTTTTTCGATAAATACTAATACTTAATATACTTTTCGATAAGTGACTTTCATTAAATAAGCATATTTGAATGTAATGTATATTGAAAAAACTATTATATTCTATTAAAATTGATCTCATATTTTGTAGAAATTAATTTCTGTTAGGTACATGTAATATAAGAATAAAATATTTTAGAGTCGATTACATCTAATAGTCACTGTTTAGAGTTAATTATTTTAACGTTTGTATAAATATTTTATGAATTTTAATTAAATTATACATAAAATTATTGCTATTACATTAAGTAATACAATATCACAAAAAGAAAAAGAAATTTTCGATCAATATTATTTTTCTATGTTTTCCTCAGAAAAAGAATCTGTTACGTTGGTAAATGGATTCCCATAAACTTTTTTTCGTTTTATTTGAACTTAGTTTTATTAGAAAATGCATATTTATTTTATATATTTCCTTTGTTGTAAGGCCAAAATTCGTTCAAGGCCGACAACATTGTCAACATTGTGAATGACTTGTAATGATTATGTAAATTTTATAGTCAATTCTTGAACTGTAAGGTTGCGTCACGCAGTGATTGTTTGCGACAATTTGAACCAGAGCATTCTTTTTCTTCTTCGCATTAACAACGACATTATCATTTCTAACATTGAGATTTTACATAAATAAACAATAAATACACACACAATAATAAAATTTATTGTAATAATCTTAAAGGCAATAAATTAATGTTTTCAGATAGGATGTCGTTGCGTCCTCCAGTTTTTGCAATGAATTGTTATAAGCATAAGTCTTCTTAATACGTTATATGCAAACGGGTATAAATTTGTAAAAGCGAACACCTGTGGAATAAATGTAACATTTTGAATATAGTAATTAAAATAATCTACATATGATATACTTTATATTTAAATATTTTAAAAATTGTGCAGTTTATATAGAAATTTAAACATATTTGTAACAGGGGGGGAACGCCTGCGTATGGCTACTGCCCTCCTGCCTTTGGTCCGTATCCATACGCAATCTGGGTTTCGGGCGTCGCCTATCGTCGCAAGCAAAGAGTTTTGTGGTACGAGGCTCGCAGGTGTTGTTAAGCGTGAGGCCAGACGAAGCCAACGCAATGGTTATCTTTCAGCAAAAATAATTAGCTGGCAGCAATTTGTAATAAGTTTGAAACCCTGCTTTTTATCAACTCTCGCCGAACAAACCATAAGATTTCATAGCCTCTCTACTAAAAGAAAGAAGTTCTTTTCTATCTAGAACTCACCCTGGTACCCTCTTACCTATTTTTACCATCAAGAAGCAATGCCCGCACTGTTGTTATCGGTCCGATCAGATATTAATTCCAATATTAATTCATTGATTCCATCTTAGTACAAAGATGTCAACAACAACGCATCTATAGCTGTTTAACGTTATTTGGTCATCGATAAACAGATGGCGTTGTGCTGCGATTATGTCGTGATAGTTAGCATCATCGATGACAAATGGCGTTGTACGGTAATTGTATCGCGATATGGTTTGACCAACTTTATTTGCCTAAAGGCCGTGAATTAATATATATGATTGATTCTAAAACGTTATCTACAGTGGGAACCATACTGTGATTCACAGTATAATTCTAATCTCGGTTGGGGATTAGACAACAGCCTTCTTAGTTTAAATTTTGATGCAGATGTTCATTGACTGGAATAATCACTTACCATCAGACGGATAATATATCTTGTAGGCATGTCGATCCACTCTTAAAAAAATCGATCTCTGAATCGATTTGAATCGAAGGTACTTGAATCGATTAAATCGAGGATTAAAAGATCGATTTTCGATTAATCGCGACATTTTCAAACATGATATTTCAAGAATTTTCGATTTTTTTTCTTTAACTTCTAAACTGTTTTTTTAACAGAAGTGCAAACTGCAACGTACATTTCTCGATAAATCTGTTTCAATCTAATAACTCACTATTTATCATATCGAAATGAATGCTACACGAACACAACACTGGTTATTTCCTTACTATAAACCTCTATAAACTTCAACGTACGGTATAATGTTTATTTACAGTATCTAGGTATTTAAAAATTACTCTGTCTGTACTTACAGCTCACAGTATGTATATTTTTGATAATAAATAATGTAAATTCACAAGTTCACAGTTCAATCAGGTTCACAGCTATAATATTATATTATATTATAGTACAGGAAAAAGAATATCGCTCGGTTAATCGAAAAAAATATTATAGTTGGGATGTAATATATATTATCATCTCATCTCAGTGGAAACGGTTCCATTTAAAAGTACGGTGAGCGCTATTAATTTATATCTCGAGATGTAATATAAACTACATTATATCCCTTAGTGGAAAGTGGGCTTAAGAATTTTAGAAATGACAATGAAATGACAACTTTTCGATATGTTGAATGCGTTCCTAAACATTTATTTTATTCAAATATATATTGCGTTCAAATTATCAACCAAGTACGACAGGTTGTTTTTCCGTCCCCCAACAGCAAAAAATTAATAAACTGTGGTATCTTACCCCAACCAGTTTTTTAGCTAGTTCTTGTATCAAATGAATCAGTCCGATTCAAGAGGTTTTTGGATCGATTCAGTGAATCGATGCGATGCTTCGAATCGATCTAAAAAATCGATATTTTTACTCTAAAGAATCGATTTTTCGATTAATCGATTTTAAATCGACATGCCTAATATCTTGCTCATCTAGAAAGTCCCATGTTATAATAGTCACATGTAATAATAGTCGACTATTACGAGCTGATGACTGCCTCGTCTCATGTGGTTTCGGGTAAGAATCCCGGTTTGGGTTAAAATTTTCACAAATTATTTAATAGGTTTCTCTGTTAAGAAACTCTCATTTGCAGCCTGGAGTCAGAAAAGTAGCAGTAATTTACCAAAGTGCCTCAAACAGCACGTAAAGCCGTTAATCCCGCGCTTAATTTTGGTGTAATGATCGTGTCGGATTGCAATTCTATCGGACTATGAGGGTGAAGGAATAGTGTGCACGAACACGTGTTGGGAAATACGGGTGTACTTCGTGAGTATGTGTACTCACTCTGTGTCCTACGCATCGCACTATATTACTAGCGTATATCCATAAACAATGTATCTATCTTTTTGTATGTAGTAGTAATACCTCAATGGTCTTACGTGGAATCTATTAGACTGGTCTGGTTTAGATTGGTCTAGAGAACTTTATAATGAGCTGATAAAAATAACTAAGTTCTAGTTAATACAAACCTGTAGGATTTATTCGCGTTTCGAATATACCCTCACAGTTAAAAAGTCTATTTTCTTCATCTTTATACAGATCCTGTAAAAGAAATAATATTACAGATGACTTTTGAATCACTTTCGTTATTAAAGTATTATTATATTATTTTTTATTTATTACAGCCCGTATAGTATGTCCTCTGCTGAACATAGGCCTGCTTCATAGATTATCTCATATTCTGTTTTGAGAAATTTTTCATAGTAGCCACACTAGGCAGGCAGGTTAATCTCGCAGTTTTTTTTTATATTTTAAGTTATCAAGAAGATGCTGCAGCTCAGCTCCGATTTTAGTTTCCCTCTGTCGTCTTACGACACACACGGAACGATATGGATATTCTTCCACCTCCACTCCCCGCAGCACTGGTTGGCAAAGGTATGTGCTGCCGTTATTGAAATCGTGTCTTATATATTAAAGCGATGAATACAATGTATTTGCAAAAATAAGTGATATTCATTCTGTAAATACTAGGAACAGATATAAGCTAGTAGTACCAGTTACTCGACTCCACTGAGTCAGTAATTCATTCTTGGAGCGATGTATACGCTTTTACAACAAAATCCCAGAAAATATACAAAATTTGTCATACACAAAGTTCAAAAATGTTATTAAACTAAGTTTGTATAAAAAGGGTTATTATAATATTAAGGAATTTTTGGATGATAATAACCCCTGGGAAGGGTGATCGCTACCAAACTATTTCTAATTTGTTTACTATTTGAAAAAAATATATTCCCGCTGGGCTTTTGCTGGTTCTTCCCACGACAGAGGATTTTTTTGCAAACCAGTGGTAAATGAAAAAAAGTGACTCATTCAATAAGTATTGTTTATAGTCTACATTGAATAAAAAAGTTTCTGTTTCTGTTTCTGTTACAAGAGAAATAAACGATAAATATAATATAGTACAAAAAATGGGCAAATTACAAACCACAACCGCTGGTTAATTATTTAACTAATACCCAGAGCCGTGGTAGCTCAGATGTTTAGTACTCGCTATAAATTTACACAGAACGCGAGCAAACCGGGTTCGATCCCCGCAGGCACTAATGAAATTGTTTATTGCAATTTTGAGTGTTGATTTACCACGATCTCGGCGGTGAAGGAAAACATCGTGAGGAAACCTGCATGTCTCTGAAAAATAGGAATTATTTTTCGAAAACATGTGAAATTCGCTAACACGCATTGGGGCAGCGCCGTAGACAATACCTTGCCCTAAAACCTTTTCAGAAATGAACGGGAGGCCTGTGCTCAGGAGTGGGACGTATATAGGCTGTAACTTTAATACCCAGCAAATAAAAATTATACTTTCCTACTTATTCCGCATGACCAACCTTTTTTGACGGTCACCATTTGGACTATCAATTATTTATTTCGAATATATTCATCTCTATATATTTCATGTCTACATGTTATATTGCGGCTACCAATGAAGTTTCCTTCTTTTCTAATCTTTCATTAATTTAATCATTCTTTTTTTTTCGTGGGGCGATTAAGTTGTGTTAATGCCCTATTCACAACCATACGGACTTATTTAATTAAATTTGATACCAACCTTCACTTTATAATTTTGTTTGGGTATCTTCATCCTATCGAAACTAGCTTGAAGAGCCACTGGGGTGCCATCCTCTCGCAAATTCACGAAAGCTATTGCATAGCTCCCGTCGGCAAGTTCGCGAATCCAGATCTGTAATCAAAAGCCGTAGCGCAACGGCTTAATGTTTAGCTACAAACTGCGGGTCGCTGGTTCGCATCTCGTTTCAAAATACTTTATGTATGGTCTACAAATAATTGTTTCAGATCTTGTTGCCTAACTATATACAGGTAACTTATATATAGGTATATTCCTAGGGATATCTATATCACGGCCTCAACCATCTTAATGCGACAGATCATCATCATCATCATCATCATTACAGCCCTTCACAAGTCCACTGCTGAACCTAGGCCTCCCCCAAGGTATGCCACAAAGCACGGTCCTGAGCCACCTGCATTCATCGACTTCCTGCATGTCTTACCTGGTCGTCACTCCATCTAGTGGGGGTCGCCCTACACTTCGCCTACCGGTACGAGGCTGCCACTCGAGAACCTTTTTCCCCAACGGTTGTCGGTTCTTCGAGCTATATGGCCGGCCCATTGCCACTTCAGCTTACTAATCCGTTGTTACTGCGACAGATAGATGAATCTATATAATCTTTATCATCGTTACAGCTTATCAGGTGAGCATTTCTGAATTTGCCATATTTGCAAAGCTTAGCAGGCTAGTTATCAGCCGCACTTTTTATTATTTTTGAGATGTAATGTACCAATATGTGTATCAATCACGCCGACAAAGTGGTAAAATAAAAATTGAAAAAAATGTTTTATTAGTGTAGCCCCCCTATGTAAATGTGTAATATGTAAAGTGGGAAGTGATTTTTTTTTAATTTCAACCCTAACGTGTGATATATTGTTGGAAAGGTATTTAAAAATGAATAGGGGTTTACTACAATAATTTTTTGATAATGTCAATAATTTCGGAAATAATCGCTCCAAAAGTAAAAAACAATGTCCCCCCCCCCTCTAACTTTTGAACAAAAATTTTGAAAATATGAAAAAAATCTGAAAAGTAGAACTTTATAAGGACTTTCTAGGAAAATCATTTTGAACTTGGATGGAAACAACAGTTTTTGTACAAACTCATAAGTGGCAACACTTATGTGACGGACGGGAAACTACGGAACCCTACACTGAGCGTGGCCCGACACGCTCTTGGCCGGTTTTCATCTGATTGCTGATGCTTCTCGTGTGGTCCTACATAAATTTAATCAAAATCTGACTAACAGTTTTTGAGTTATCTTTAATAATGCGTATTTAATTTACTTCGAGTACATCGATTTGGTCCTATTGAAGTCGGTTGTACAAAATTATTAATTTTACCACATTTTAAAACTTTACCCCTATTCCAACCAACATCACATAAAAAAGACTACAGATGCGTTGTCACCTCCGGAAACAAAGGTAAAATGCCTCACAGCCTGTAATTTTACTTTCTCTTCAACTATACCCTCCAGACCAGACGACAGCAGTGCACGTGTTGCAGTTTGGCGGCAGAAATAAGTACTTAAGAGGGTAGCCCGACCCAGGCGACGTACTCTGTTGATTTGAATATGACTTTATATTAATCGACGGGATCAACTAACAAGACCTAATTTCTATTAACTATCGATCAAAGGCTAAATTACACAACAATTCACCTCGCAACCCGAACCTGTCCACACGCGCACGCCCTGCTTGCCTAGCGGATCCTGGTCAACAGCAATAACTTCTTTTATTAAGCAGCACCTCCTTGAACTCAGGACGGATGGTGGCAAGGTCGACGCTCATGAGCAACGGCGCCGCCAGTATCGACCACACCGCCATCTGCACGCGGGCTTGATCCAGCGAAAGACCAAAGTTCCCGATAATTAGCTGCAAGTAATATTACAACATAATATATAGCGCAATCGCTGTTTTTTTTTCTTCTTCATCAGCTCGTAGAAGTATAACTGAGCAAGGGTCTCTTCCATTATAAAGATTTGGTATAGTCTGCGTGCGGTTACCAAGCGGTTTAGATCAGGGGCTCTCAAAGTTATGCGTGTTACTCGCAGGCCCCTCAGGTTACACAAAATATTTCGCGACCTCTGCCGCACTTTACTTGTGATCTTTTGTTTATGGTTTTTTTTGTTTTTGATAATTGTAAGCCCAATTCGCATCCCATTACACCCGTCACCCTGAGACGAGAAGGTGGTGTTGTAGTTAATATGGGTGAGAACTGTAATAGATAGAAATCTACGTACTATGGTAATTTGTACGCGCCCCGAAGGAATTAAACCAATTTTAAGTTCATAAATTTGGCCCATGCGTTAACAAATAGATGACAAGCGATCTCTATGGGAGACCCCCGCACTCACTTTGTAAACCATTGGTTCAGATTAATTATCATTTGTATAATTCGATTTGCATTACAAGAGTTACGTGCATGATCATGATCATCTGTCGGGGCCATGAGGTTTTTTTGACATATCTCAAAGAGGCTGTGGATGAC
Organism: Parnassius smintheus behrii; assembly: GCA_036936625.1. Taxonomy (NCBI): domain Eukaryota; kingdom Metazoa; phylum Arthropoda; class Insecta; order Lepidoptera; family Papilionidae; genus Parnassius; species Parnassius smintheus. The sequence continues at coordinate 33,882,133 of JAUPFT010000013.1, read as the reverse complement.
TGGGAAGGTGCTACCATACCAGTCATCTTCTCTTTTGATAATTAGGATTTGTTCGTTGATGCTTCACATCAGCGGATGTGAACAATTGACGCTACGGACAGTGTGCAGTCTGTAAACACGTACAGGATTACCCCCGGCGCTACATCAGATTTGATAGACCCACAAATTCTCACAAAAGAACACCGTTTACTTGGAAGGAAGTCAAAAAACATACTAATTTCAATAAAGAAGATGACTGTGTACCACCATTTTCTTTAAATTCTATTATTATTAAAAATTTGAAACAACTCAAGCTTACAACTGCAACACTATATGATAATGTAAGGTTAATCTGCGTCTCGGCAAGTTTTCTTACGAGCTATAACAAATGTCTCTTACAGTGTCTACACTTAGAAAGTATTTTAAACCATTACCAGTTACACAACGTTTTACAGCCATTACCAGTTACACAACGTTTTACAGCCATTACCATACAAAAGTTTTACAACCATTACCATACAAAAGTTTTACAACCATTACCATACAAAAGTTTTACAACCATTACCACACAAACGTTTTACAACCATTACCATACAAAAGTTTTACAACCATTACCATACAAAAGTTTTACAACCATTCCCATACAAAAGTTTTACAACCATAACCATATAAAAGTTTTACAACCATTAACTATACAAAAGTTTTACAACCATTACCGTTTCAGGCTATTAAAGGACCACTAATGAACATAGACCTTCCCCGTAGATTACCTTATAGTAATATCCCTCATATTAATTTGCTAAAGTTGTCAGACTTGGAAGAAGTGTTGGCAAATGCAGTTGGAGATATTAAGAATATCAATATATATTCAGAATATCAGTCAAAGTTGTCGTGTAGGTGCGTCATAATAGAATGCATCATCAAATAATGTCACGTGCGTTTCGTAAGAAGCGACTTTACCGGAAAAGTCTGATGGCTTCCGACAGATGGCGTTATATCCACCTCGTTTACTTCAGATGTAAAGTATCCAGACCGGTGACAGGCAACATTTACTTATTAGGAAACCGATGCTGTTCATGTCCTGGTTTGTTTTCCCCTCTCACCTCTTTTATTACCACGGCACGATATGAAGTACTGGATACTCTCACAACGCCACTGCACGGTTAAATGCTTAAAATCTAATTTAATAACTTCTTTTTCATTTACCATATCAGGATCGTTCCAATGTCCGGGACCTGCGTACTTCACCAACTCGTCTTGATTTTTAGCAAACCATTGCATAATATTTTTCAAGGACGTCCAGGAATCTTGGATGTCTCCGTAATTACGCCACAGGTTGCAGTGTTTCGCGATCGAACTATAATTGGGCTGTATACAAGTGCAAATTAAACAGTTATTTGATTACCAAGATTAAACACATTAAGTCACAACCTAACTACGTTTCAATAATAATAAATAATAATAACTAATGGTGGTCGCCTAGTGGTGGAAATTCTACCGTAATACGTAAAATTATTAGGTTTATATATTTATACAAATTTATAAATTAGTTATTATGTATAATTTATTATTAGTTACGTATAGGTACTTATTACATATCTGTGTATAAAAGGTAAAAAAGCGTTTGTTTTAATTAGATATACTCGTAAATTTATGAATGTATTATTTTATTTTATTTAATGTATTCGTAACATATTTTAAAAATTAATAATTAGCCTTCTGCAGTCCTTCTCCATATAAACTTTAACTATGCCCAATTCTATATTAATGAAGACTAGCCATTTACACTGCCAGGAAAATATTGCACGAGTGTGTGCGCAAACACAGGTGCACTCTCTATTCTCTCATAATCCTATGGGACGGCAATCCAATACGACCAGTGAAAGTGAGATCAAACGCAGACCAACGGATTTACTTGGCATGCACCACGACAACGTAGTATAACATTTTGAGGCACGGCGATGAAACACCACCAACTGCCTGACTCCAGACAAAACCTAATAACTCATTGGAACCGGGACCTCATGATCAGTCAGCATTATCGTCACTAGATCATCGAAGCAGCCAACGCCTCCATACTGGGTCGTGTCACGTTTCAATATTGGGCAGTGTTATTTTCCAGTCCATCCGCGAAGGCGACCTTTCCCACAAGCTGACCCTTTGTGGGAAAGATTTTCCTTCATCTATACGATTGATAGGTGATTGAAGACCGCAATGCCTGCCTCATTGGTCTGGTGGTCAAAAGCGCGACCACTGCTGATCATGTGGTACCAATTTCGAATCCTAGGTCGGGCTAAAATCAGTTAATGTATTTTTTTCTTTAATGAAATCCTCAGTAGCAACGCGGAGTCAGAAAGTTGGTGGTGTTTCCTTCCCAGCCCCAAAAGAACGTAAAGCCGCTGACGTATGCCTGATCTATGTCTGACCGTGTCTGGTTACCTTAATATCAGACTATGTGTGCTCGCACACATAATCGGGCACTATAATCCTGCCCTGCACTTAGGAATGCCAGATCGGAAGACCACAATATCTAGACAAAATTTGAAAATGTCGGGATTTGGGGATTGTTGTCGGGAGAAATAATCATTAAAAAATGTAAAATTAAAAGTTAATTTTTTTTAAATTAGTAGGGTCCAGAAAGACTTAACATTATTGACACATAACTAATTTAAGTACATTCAATTTTAGGTTGCCTCATGTATTTGGCATTGGACTTTAATGAGTCCACCAATTTGAACCTTTTATTCAGAAATTATTTAAAATTCAAACAATTTACTTACTTCAAAGTTCAACCTAGTTACTAACTCAGCTTCTATTAAATCGAAGGCAGCTGTGATGTGAAGAGAAGCAGTTAGTCTGTAGATTTTGAGTTTTGTCGGGATTCTGGAGATCATTTAAAATTTCGGGAGAATCCAGACGAATCCCGACCATCTGGCAACCCTACCTGCACTAAATCCGGTCTGGGTAACATTATTATTATATCAGAAATCTCGCTTTTGGAGATATTCCACGTTGCATTTCTGGGTATACTATAGTTTTTCTTTTTCGGAAATTTCCCTTGGCCGTCTCTTGCGACACTCACGAGATGATTTATTTTATTTTATACAATGAATTCTTCGAAAATCTTAAATTAAAACTTTTACCACACAAATCGAACTTTATTTCTTCTTAACTCTACTGATAATAACATTGACTCACATTGTTCTGGTACGCCGGCCAACTGCAAGAGTATAGGATGGGACGACCGGTCTCGTTCAACAACTTTCCGAAAGCGGGATAGCCTAGATCATTAAAATTTACATCATTAATATTATTAGGAAAGGATTTTCTGAAATTTTACGATTTCTACAAGACATAAGAGATATCTTACCTCCACCACAAGTGTATAAGGGCTCTATAAATAATATTTTCAATATACTTAAACATAAATTTTGCTGCACGCTTGGCCAAGTGTGGCAGCTATGGCAAAAACTCCCCTATGAGGCAGGTTATCAGAAAAGCCGATATAAATAATAAACTGCTAAGGTTGTCAGAGTAGGAAGTAATTTAAAAAAAAAAAGATTTTATTTCATTTCACATTAGTTATTAAGTAGATTTTATATCAGACAATTAGTGTTCAGAAATAATAAAAATACTTAGTAATAACTTTAATTCTTTATCTTTAAATGAGGACGACGTTATACGTGGTAGAGCCATGCTGCAGTTATATTAGTAGTATAGTTGTAGCACGAATGGGTCGGCTCGACCGGGGAAGGACCACGCTCTCACAGAATACCAGCGTGAAATAGTAGCTTAATGCTGCTGTATTTCGTATGGTGAGTGTAGAGAACCGGAGACCCTTTTTACTGGAAACGAGGCATTCCATCTTAGTCCTCACGGGTGACAACGCATTTGCATTTTGATTCGTAATCGAGGATAGATGTAGATGTCTATGGGCCACAGCAACCACTTACCATCAGGTGGACTGTGTGATCGTTTGTCACCCTATCCTATAAAAAAAAGGACGACCTACAGTTTTTCATCGTATCATCACATCACATGTATGTAGTTTGATTTTAATTCATTTGCGTGACAGGACAACCCTAGCGGATAGCTCCCGAGGGACTAACGGCCGCTCAGGAGCGCTCTGCCCGCGTCTCGCGCTCCGTCGCATGCCAAGATTTCCCCATATGAACGATCACCGACTGTTAATAGTTATGTCAAAGTCTAACTACTTAGGCTGTGGTCATGTCTTAGTGGCTCACACTAGCATCTTTTACGCATACCTAATGAGAGGTTGCAAATTGCCTACATACATAACATCTCATCCAAGGGCATTACTTCTTCAGCAAGGCACCAAGGGTAAAAACCACAGGGTCCCAAATAATATTCTCGGTACTTTGCTTTCTGTACTTACCAGTATCATATTTGCTCGGATCCACATTGCAACCGTCCAATTTGATGTAGTCCACTTCCCACTCGGCGAAGGTTTCGACGTCTATCTCCTCATATCCGAGAACGCCAGGGTATCCAGCGCAGGTCTTTGTACCGTAGTCTTGATATATTCCGAACTTTAAGCCTTTGCAATGGACCTAATTTGCAGTACACAATAATATTTATAAGTCCATAATGATTTCTTATATTTACGCGAACGTTAAACATTGATTAAAACTACTTTTACGGATTTTATCGCGTTTTATTTATTTTATTTTTAATACCCGACGTTTCGGGTGCTTTCCAGCACCCATGGTCACGGGGGACCACAGAATACATATACCCCTAAAGGGGTACTGAGGTGACTGACGTCCCGACTCCCGATGTCAAAGTTAACCTGGAGTACCTTCAGCTTTTTAATTATTGTCTTTGGTCCGATCTACGCAGAACGAACGGACCAAAGACTCGTAAAAAGCTGTAGACAAAATCCACAAAAGTAGTTTTAATCAATTTAGAAGTCCATTAAAACTGCATATTAATTAAATAAAAAGTTGAAACTTTTTCTTTTGGGACAGGAAGTAATATTCAGTTACGTCCTAAATTTTCGGTTCTTCTTTTATACACATTTATTATTAGACTTAACGCTTATTATTCTTTTATATTCAAATATACATTCAATTTGATCTCTCGTAAACTTATCGACGTTATAAGCATTCTGAATCCCTCTACTTCGTTAACAATTATTAATTTCGACAGGCCTGTTGGTCTAGTGGTTAGTGACCCTGACTGCTATGCCGGAGGTCGTGGGTTCGATTGTTTGGTGGACAAATGTTTGTGTGATGAGCACGATCATTTGTTCCGTGTCTGGGTGTAATTTATCTATAATATTTATGTATTTAGAAATATATAATTATGTTTATCAGTTTTCTAGTACCCATAACACAAGCTCTGCTTAGCTTGGGACTAGATGGCGTTGTGTGATAGTTGTGGAATATTATTATTATTATTACATTTCACTGAAATATTTTTACCATCATATTAGATGGTAAAAGTACACAGATTACAGATCTATATACGATTTGATCGCGTCAAAATCGAGGCGACCGTAGAAGAGCTCTACTGTTCTATGTGTATAAGCCACTCTGTAGATTATTACTGGCTAATGGAGACCGCGTAAAAAATATTTTTTACTAGTTTAATATAGTGCTAGTGCTGTGTAGTTCATAGTAACACATTACATCAACGATTTCCCATACTTTGTTAAAATTAGGCCTTTCAACAGCAGTTTTTTTTTATAGGAGAGGGGGTAAACGACGTCATAGCATACGGCTCACCTGATGGTAAGTGATTATCGCCGCTCACGAACAACTGCCACCAGGGGAATTGCAGATGCGTTGCCGGCCTTTTTAAAAAGGAGTAGGCTCTTTTCTTGAAGGTCCCCAAGTCCTATTGGTCCGGAAAAATCTCAGGTGATAGTCGATTCCACAAGGAAGTTGTGTGAGAAAACAAACTTCTTTTAAATCGCACAGAGGTGGACCGCCAGTCATCCAGACGGTATGGAAGGCATCGCGAGTTCTTTTTTAAAATTTAGTTATTATTAGAAAGACTCTATTGCCCATATCTTAGTTTGTTTCCCTCTGTCGTCTCCTACGATACCCACTCGACGGTATGGGATAGTGGATATTCTTACCACCACCACCGTTACCTTTTACTGTTACAGCGTAATAAAGTCCATTGCTGAACATAGGCCTCCTATAGATTGCGTAATAGGGGGGATATTTAGCATAGTTGCCACACTTAACGGGGTTGGTTTGGCAAACGCAGTTTTTTTTTAAATATTTTAGTCGTTATTAGAAAGAAGCTACTGCTAATCTGATTTGTTTCCCTCTACCGCCTCTTTTTCTTAGAAATAACTTAGTTTTCAAATTTAGAGTGATTCTTAAGCCGCTACTACACGATGTACTAAATCATATATAATTAACTTTTTTTTTTAAATAATGATTTAATAAAACCGCTAGAAGGCTTTTACACTTGTAGTTATCTGTTTCAGCTACTAATTGTTACGTTTTTAAAGAGCAATAATTAACTTATAACTGTAAAATGAAGTTAAACCAAATTACAAGGCAAAAAAAAATTAATATAGCTAGCGCCTGATAATCCTATAACACTTACGTAGTCAGCAAGCGCCTTAATGCCGCTCGGAAAACGTTGCCGGTCCGCCACCATTCGGTTATTAGAGTCTCGCTCTTTCTCCAGCCAGCAATCGTCGATTCCCACATAATTGTATCCAGCGGCTAGATAACCTTCCTTCACCATTATGTCTGTGGTCCGCTTAATTAAAGCTTCGCTGCGACGCAAACGTATTGTTTAGTTCTATCTAAATACATAAAGAGGCAATCTCCGTGAAAGCGGTATGGGTGATGTGGGCTAATGGATAAATTTGGGGTTATCCTTCTACCAGAAACGAATCCCTTAAGGTCGTATATGACATAATATGTAAGACTATAGTAAATATCTGCCCACGGTGCGTGCGGTTGATAGCGACTGCCGCTGTACTAGCGTGACCTGCGGCCGTACACCGCGAGGACGCGGGCGCAAAGCGGCATGGTCTTTACTGGCAATCGATCCATCGCAAATAGCCCGCCCTGTACCTACCCGTTTGTGATTACCTCCCGCCAGGTGTGCGTTCCGTCACCACGGTGGATGATTACCTCCCGCTAAGTGTGCATTCATCCACCGCGGTGGATAGCAATCCGCACAAAACTGCGCTCTCGTGAGTTTCAAATAAAATAGCAGTTCTTTCAGTATGGGGCTTTAAGTATTGCCCTGTGAGTTTTTAGCCTACCTGATTGAAATGTACTTAGTGGGGATAATATCATCGACACTTAAAAAAGAGCTTTGTGCAATTTAAATACATGGGTGTAGAAAATTCGATGGATGCAGATGGCTCAGGACTGTGCTTTATGGCGTCCCTTGAGGGAGGCCTTTGTTCAGCAGTGGTCTCATGATGGGCTGTAATGATGATGAAAATGATGAGGCGTAAAACATATCAAACTGTGTTATCACCTTATACATTCCTGGGGGTATTTTTTACAATCGATGATGCATCTGAATCGCTCCCACGCAACCCATAGGTGGTGTTAAAGCTAAGCCGTTGTCAAGTGATAAAGCTGATGATAGCAACTCCAAGAACATAAACCATAATATCTGTAATAGAAAGTACCATCTTACCAACATTATATTCATTAATTACTGACTGTGGAGTCGATTAACTGAAATTTCTAGGTTTTGTTTATTCTTACTGTTTACATATACTTACTAGTTTTTAAAACTACTTATATTTTTGAGTGCATTGCGTTTTCGGTAATGTGTTAATTTTTTATAATATGTATTAATAGGCCAAGAGACTTTAAGATTAAGATTATACAGTATTGCTCGTGTACCTAACATTTTCGTTGTAAGTTGAAAGACCATTAGAGTTATCAAAATCATAAAGCGCTTTTATGCATTCTGCACTACAACAAACTGCGGATTAAAAAAAGCTCTAATGGACTTTGCTGTTTGAAAAATCATATGGTCATTTCGGAGCTACGCAATTCAGGGATTTTATGTTCTGCGATAGAAACACCTTTACACATCCCAAATGCGCATTCGCATCCTTAATGCGCAAACGCAGCATTATCTGGGCGCCTCACAATGCCTTACCGAATAGTTATTAATGCTAACGAACGGACGTGACGTCGACGACTGAATGATGCCACAAAATAATTCGATAGTACCACTCCTACCATCGTGTATCAAACCACCGACGTTGTAAGGGTTACCCAAAATACACGATACGAAATAAAAACGATTTCTCCACTACGGTTCATAGTGAGTTGAATTGATTCACCAGCATATAAAATGGCTTAACACTTGCACAAATACTGTCATCTACAAAATCACATGCAATTTCATACAATTTTGTCAGTCAGATAAAAACCCTTGCTGACGATGAAACTATTAATATGTATATATATATATATATATATATATATATATATATATATATATATATATATATATATATATATATACTGACAACTGTTTATCTATTGTGAGGAAAGTAAGGAAGAGTTCTACAAGCAAGTAGATGGTATGATGATGCGCTCACCTGTATCTCCCATCGACGCCGATTTATTCATGGAGGACTTCGAGGAGAAAGCCCTTTTCACTTTTTCTGTGTATCTTAGATTCTACAAGCGATGCGTAGAAGGTACTTTCACAATTATACCACCAGACAAAGTAACTGCATTCTTAGACCACCTTAACTCCATAAACTCTAAAACTCAATCCACTATGGAGTTAGAAGCAAACAATTATTTAGCTTTCCTAGATGTTTGTCATTCGAAATCCTATTTACACCATCACTTATACTGTGTATAGAAAATAAAGACCCACACTAACCGATATTTAAACAGTGACTCTCACCCCCACCATTCACAGTTTTAGCTACAGTGGGAAAATATTTTTACAGCGCAAAAGGGATCTGTGTTCCTACCATCAAGTACAAGCTTTTGAATGTGGTCTCTCTTATGTAGGGCAAACAAAAAGATCCATAAAAAAAACTCGCGTGAAAGAACATATCGCTGATGTCAAGAATAGAAGCTCCGGAAAGTCTGCAGTATGTCAACATTGAATAAAACTATTATTTACGGATTTTATCGCGTTTAATTACTTTAATTTGTTTTTATTATTATCCCGACGTTTCGGGTGCTTTACAGCACCCATGGTCACGGGGGGGACTGAGATGTTTGACGTCCCAATGTCATAGTTAGTCCGGCTACCTTCAGTTTTTTAATATTAATTTTTGGTCCGATTTACGCAAAACGAGCTTATAGTATCATGAAGTCTTGCAGTGGTATGCTTGGGTTTGGGTTTAATTTTGTTAATTATAGGATCCCAAGCAGATGGTAGCACCCAACCATCTTCTCTATTGAAATTTGGATGTTTTTTAATTTCAATAGCCTCGCGAGAATTTGTGGTTTATCAAATCTAATGTAATGGTGGGGACGATCTTGAACATGTTCGCAGACTGCAGACTTCCCGGAGCGTCGGTGCTTCATATCAGTATGTTCATTTCGTTTTTCGTTTCATGATGGTGAGATTCACCATTTGGATATCGGTTGATATCGGTCTAAATGGTGAATCTCACCATCATCCTTCACAGTTAGCTACCGTGGGTAAATCTTTGTTTCAGAGGGCACGAGGGATCTGTGACAAAAAACATCTGGCCGCGGAGCTTCAGCACGTCAAGCAAGTATTGCAGGACAACAAGCTTCGGGTCCCGCGCCTACGTCACAGTGAACGAGTGAAGCCGGCCATAGTCGAGCGCGCGCCTGCTCTACTACCATATGTCAGAGGAGTCACGGACAAGTTTGGCTACATCTTGAAGCGAGCGTCCATTAAGACATACTACAAGCCGCTGAAGAAGATTAGTCAATTTTTACCATCCATCAAATGTAATATTCCTCTACAAGATGCAGGTGTGTACAAGCTAGATTGTGAATGTGGTCTCTCTTACATAGGTCAAACAATGAGATCTATAAAAACCCGCGTGAAGGAACATATAGCTGATGTGAAGCACCAACGCTCCGGGAAGTCTGCAGTCTGCGAACATGTTCAAGATCGTCCCCACCATTACATTAGATTTGATAAACCACAAATTCTCGCAAAAGAACACCGATTCCTACCAAGGATGATACGCGAGGCTATTGAAATTAAAAAACATCCGAATTTCAATAGAGAAGATGGTTGGTTGCTACCATCTGCTTGGGATCCTATAATTAACAAACTTAAACCCAAACCCAAGCATACCACTGCAAGACTTCATGATACTATAAGCTCGTTTTGCGTAAATCGGACCAAAAATTAATATTAAAAAACTGAAGGTAGCTGGACTAACTATGACATTGGGACGTCAAACATCTCAGTCCCCCCCGTGACCATGGGTGCTGTAAAGCACCCGAAACGTCGGGATAATAATAAAAACAAATTAAAGTAATTAAACGCGATAAAATCCGTAAATAATAGTTTTATTCAATGTGTAGTGTTCGCGTAAATTTAAGAAATCAGTATGTCAACATATTTAGGATCGTCTCAACCATTATATCAGATTTGATAGACTACAAATCCTTGCAAAAAAAACACCGATTCCTACTGAGCATGGTTCGCGAGGTTATTGAAATCAAAAACATCCCAATTTGAATAGAGAAGATGGATGGTTGCTTGAGATCCCATAATTAAAAAACTAAATCCAAACCCAAGCATACTACTGCAAAATTTAAAATACTGTAAGCACGTTTTGCGTAGACCGGACCAAAAATTAATAATTAAAAGTTGAAGGTATCCTTCGTTAACTATGATATAGGCATCTACAAATAACCTCGATTACGAATCGAAATGCAGATGCGTTCTCGCCCGAGAGGACTAAGATGGAATGCCTCGTTTCCAGTAAAAAGGGTCTCCGGTTTCCACACTCACCATACGAAACACAACAGCGTTAAGCTGATATTTTACGCTGGTATTCTGTGAGAGCGGGGTCCCTTCACTGTCGAACTGACCCATTCGTGCTACAACTATACTACTAATATAACTGCAGCATGACTAACTCTACCACGTACAAAACTAACTACAGTAGCCACTTACCATCAGGGTACTGTAAGTTAATTTCTTATTTCAGTTTCTTAAAATATATTAAAAGAACCCTGAGTTTCTTGCCAATTTTTCTCTGATGTGTTGTTTTGCGAACTAGTCTAGATTTTGACGTTCTTAAAAGTCTTACCGTCGGGTCAATGTTCAAATATTTTTGGTCAAATAGTAATAATGTAAAGGAATAAAGGCTTAATTGACCAACTAAGAAAAGGCACAAACGTAAAAATACTCAATAAAAATTGGTATATGAGTCCATTTTTTTTTTCTAATAAAACCAAAGATCGTACGTACTAGTAGTTTAATCTTTTGAAAATGACTGAAAATTAACATGAAAAAAATTATAAGTATTTAAAATACTGTTGTTCTCTTCGACACTAATTCTCTTCATAATTATTATAATGAGATGATTAATTTTTTTAATGATTTCAGGGAAATTTAGGCGTCCCGCAAGATCCCAGATGTCCCGGAAAATCCGACTCTGTTGACAAGCACAGGTCTTATACCCTTAACCTAAGGCTTGAGTGTAAGGCCTTGTAAAGGCGTGGAGGGGTTTAATGCCGTGTTTGGAATACATTTTTAGAGGTCGCCCCGTCCGCTTTATGCTTGTCACTTAATTACTAACACTAGTGGTACCTGCTGCGCATCAGTTTTGTCATTTAAATTGTAGCCAGAGTCGAAATTGACATTCTTATCACTATCATTATATTAGTTCTGCATAGTAAATATCACAATACCTGTTTTTATGCATAATAATTAATAGCTAAACAAATGGTTTACCCTATCTCTCTTAACAACTGCTCAAAGAGGTGTCTGATAATAGCTTAATTATTTTGACACTGTTAAATAAAATGTTATCAACACTTGAGAATTAATTAAATAAAATTAGCATTTTACGGATCCTATCGCGTTAAAATAATTTTTTATTTCCGACATTTTGACTACTTTGCAGCACCTTGGGAATCAACTTTTATGTACATTACTTAACATAACTTTTATGGACGTTGAATACCTTGAATTACCCCTGAACATGGGTGTTAAAAAGTACTAAAAACGTCGAGAAGATAAAAAACAGCAAAAAAAATTGGTTTCGATCAATGGGTATTGTTCGAGTAAATTATAAAAAAATCATTACTTAAAAGTTCTTTACACTTTTATATAATGATACTAATTTAATGTGCTAATATAAATAGGCTGAGTAGGATACTTGGGGAGTTATAGTGACTCACCCAATGCCACTAAGCTAAGTTAGAGTTCGGTCTCAATAAAAAATCACGTAAGATGCAGCAATACACACAAAAATACCGCGGTAGATTATTTTTCGTTCTATTATCCTCACAGAAATTTAGAGTACGTCTGAGTACGACAGTGGGATTTGTGTAGGATCTCGGTACTTTAAGGAAACTTAAGATTCACTAACATCCACTAGGGCATTATGGCAAAATCTTTTCTACTTTATAAATGAGAACGAACTGCAATTACGTAGTGCTATTATTTATAATAATAATAATAATAATGGCGTAGGGAAGTGACGACCCCATCGCCCGCTGACGTAACGGTTATGTGACAAAACCACTACGTCAGCGCAGTCAGTCAGCACCTTGCCAAGAGGTGTTAGTGCCGTGCCTCGGCAAAAATTAAAGGCGCAAAGGCCCGCTTGTGCACATGGCCCCACCATAAAACGGCGCCGGGTCTGGGCGTCTCCCGTTAAAGGACGCCCAATTTTATGGATGATGGAATATGTAAAAACGCGCAAAGGGCCGCTGCCTGGAGGTCGCCAGGGCGCGTCTGGTGCTGGCGCTGGACGCGACAGCATGCGAACCGCCAGCCGAGCGAGAGGTGCTGCACGACCACCCATCAGCCCCTCGCATCCATCATCCCCACCAGCTAGCTTGGTGTCGGCAGGGTCTTCGCAGGCCCAGCAATCGGCACCCGCCACTGGTGGAGTACGCCGCATGCGATGGACAACCGAAATGAATACTAACGCATTGCGGGCGTATTTTAGGGCGAAAGGGGGAGAAGTTGGAGGTTTGGCGTATCGGGCTAGGATGCATCGTCTTTTTGCTGAGCTGGAGCCATCTTTAACCGTCTCAGAGCAAAACCTGGCAGACCGGGTTCGGTATATCTTGCGCTCAAATATATTTGATGTCGCCGAACTCGAACGACTACGACGTGAGGCTGTTCCCTCATCGGATGAAAATGCTACGGCTGAGGATGCGGCGCCACAAATTGCAGAGCAACCCGCAAATGTGAATGCCGCCGTGAATACCCCAGTTGTGGTTGATTCAAACGATGATGGAACAGTCGCCCAGGAACTGGAATTAGAGCATATGAGGAGTACATTGGAAAAGGCGATTGTGGAAACGCGCAGTACGCCTCTCGAAAATCGACCGCGACTTCCCCGCATAGCCCTAAGCAAGCGGAATCGGGCTGTCGTGAGGGCTCTGAACCCAATGCTGGTGACCTATTTGGAAGCCAGCCGGGACCTTTGCGAGACGGACTCAATTCTTTTTGGCGCCGCACTGGCAGTGTGCCGTATTATAGGCGCCAAACTTTCCACGGCTGGACGCGCTACTGGACAAAGTAGCGCTATCCCAGCCTGGAGAATAAGAATTGAAGAACGTATCGCAAAGACTAGGGCCCTCATCGGCAGACTGATATGCTTCAGGTCAGGCAACAACAGGCCAAGGATTGTGCGCACCGTCAGGATGGCATTTGCTGGGACAAATGTTAGATTGTCCCAGCCGGATATAATGCAAAAACTGACGGAGCGCATAGACGACCTGAAGCAGAGAATCGCTGCTTGGGGAAAGCGGATTCGGCGATATACCGAGAGGTCGACACGGTTTAACCAGAATCGTCTCTTCCAGAGTGATCAGAAGAGGCTCTATAAATCGTTGGAGCGACCAATGGTAAGTGGAACGGGCCCAGCACCGAATCAGGCCGACACTGTAGCATTCTGGCGCGGCCTGTGGTCAGAGCCCATAAACCACAGCGAGGGCCCTTGGACGGAAGTTGTGGCGAGTCAGTGTGCGAGTATAACGCCCATGGACCCCGTCATTATAACGCCGGATGACGTAGCTGAGGCGGTCCGTAGGGCCCCGAACTGGAAAAGTCCGGGACTCGACGGGCTGCATCACTACTGGCTGAAGGGGTTTGTGGTGTGTCCCACTGTGCTCGCCCGACAGTTCCAAGAGGCTCTCAACCAGAAGTCGCTCCCGAGCCTCTTCACTGCTGGGATCACTCATTTGGTTCCTAAAGACCAGGTTACCACAGACCCGAGCAAATACCGCCCCATCACGTGTCTGCCGACCATATACAAGACACTAACATCCATTTTGAGCGCGAGAATCACTCGTCACCTGGAATCAAATCAGGTGATGTCGCGCGCTCAAAATGGATGTCGGGGCGGCGGTCGTGGAACCAAGGAACCACTCCTCATTGACGCGGTCATTGGCAAAGTGGTGAAACGCAACCGTCGGAACTTCTCCGCCGCCTGGATAGACTACAGAAAGGCATTTGACTCGGTGCCCCATACATGGCTAAAGAGGATCCTCGAGCTGTACAAGATTGACCGTACAGTTCGAGACTTCCTCGAGCGGTGTATGGGGCAGTGGAGTACGATCCCTGTCATCTAGGCGAGCGGATGACGGATGCGGAAAGCCGCATAAGGATAAGAAGGGGTATATTCCAGGGCGACTGTCTGAGTCCAATCTGGTTCTGCCTCTCTTTGAACCCTCTCAGTACTTTACTGGAGGGTTCCGGGAGGGGATTTCAGCTTCGGAAAGGAGGTACAAAAGTGACCCACCTCTTCTATATGGATGACCTCAAATTATTCGCCTCCAGTCGCTCCCATCTTATGGAATTGCTAAACATCACTTGTGAATTTAGCAATTCTATTGGAATGGAGCTGGGGACGGATAAGTGTGCGGTCCTTCATGTTGAGAGGGGTAGGGTTGCTAACTCTGAGGGCATAGACTTATCTATGCCCGTCAACTTAAGGACCCTTTCCGAGGCTGAAACATACCGATATCTGGGTATGTCACAGAACATGGGTATCGATGAGGCTGGTATGAAACAGTCAGTTTGCGACACGTTTTATGCACGCTTGACCAAAGTGCTTAACAGCCTTTTGTCCGGTGTGAATAAGGCACACGCATATAACGGCTGGGTCATGCCTGTCCTCATGTATACCTTTGGCATACTCAGGTGGACTCAGACCGAACTTAACGCCCTGGATAGAAAAGTCCGCACTACCATGACGTCCCATAGGATGCATCATCCGAGATCGTCGGTAATGAGGCTGTACTTGCCGCGAAAGCATGGTGGGCGTGGCTTCCTGAGCGCGCTCACCATGCATAATCGCGAAGTGTGCAGCCTCCGTAATTACTTCCTGCTGAGATCGGATGATCCATTCTATAATGACGTCATTTCTAGTGATAAAGGACTTACCCCTCTATCCTTAGCCAACGAGAAATGGCAGGACCCGGCAGTACTAAGCATTTCCGACCGGGAGACCGTATGGAAGGAGAAGGAGCTCCACGGGAGGTACTACAGGGTTCTGCATGAGCCCTTCGTAGATACAGTTGCCTCCCTCAACTGGCTACGTTTCGGTGACCTCTTCGGGGAAACCGAGGGTTTTGTCTGTGCAATACAGGATCAGGTTATTAAGACCAACAACTATCGGAGGTACATCCTAAAGGATGGCACCGTCGACGTCTGTCGAGCTTGTCACCATCCCGGTGAGTCACTTAGGCATGTCATCTCCGGTTGTTCGGCGCTTTCTAACTCTGAGTACTTGCACAGGCACAACCTAGTAGCCAGAATTCTACACCAGGAGCTCGCTCTGAAATACGGTCTCGTGGGCCGGAAAGTGCCGTATTACAAGTACTTGCCGGAAGCCGTGCTCGAAAATGACCGCACCAGGCTCTACTGGGACCGGGCCATCATCGCAGACAGGACTATTCTTGCGAATAAGCCTGATATTGTGCTGATGGACCGGGCACAGTCAAGGATATTTTTGGTCGACATTACCATTCCATATGACGAGAACCTCGTGAAAGCCGAAACAGATAAACGAACAAAATATCTGGACCTGGCTCACGAGGTGACCGATATGTGGGGTGGTCTGCCGGCCGAAATAATTCCTGTAGTCGTCTCTGCGAATGGGCTAATCCCAGTCAGCCTCTCGGGTCGTCTGAGGCGACTGGGACTCCGTGACGGACCGCTCCAGGCTCAAATGCAGAAGGCGGTGCTCCTCGATACCGCCCGCATCGTCCGCCGGTTTCTTTCCCTTTCCTCCTAACCCTCGGCCGTTTGGTCTCCCCTGCCGAGGGCTTCCATCTGGTTGGGCTTTTATTTATTTATGTATTTTGGTATTTATTTTATGTTATTAATATTTATGTATATTTATCGTTTCATTTTAATTTATAATTATATATTTATATAACCCAACCAGATGAGAAAACTATATAGATACCCCAAATAATAATAATATTCCACAACTATCACACAACGCCATCTAGTCCCAAGCTAAGCAGAGCTTGTGTTATGAGTACTAGACAACTGATAAACAAACTTATATATATATATATCTAAATACATAAATATTATAGATAAATTACACCCAGACACAGAACAATGATCGTGCTCATCACACAAACATTTGTCCTGGGTGGGAATCGAACCCACGACCTCCGGCATAGCATTCAGGGTCACTAACCACTAGACCAACAGGCCAGTCAACAGTTATTCGGTATTGCAAAGTTGAGAAGAACTTACGTCTAATACCAGTAGCATAGTACTCCCCGTTTAAAGTAGACAAGTGATGGAGAAACAATTTAAATCAACATCACGCGCATTCTTTCACATTTGAATTTGTATCCTTTATTATAAAGTTAGGTGCATTAAAAAATAAAAAATAAATTATGAATGATATGTAAATTTTAACCTACTTGTTGTACTTTTGCCAGTATCAAGGAATAACAAATTATACTTTACAATAACTTTATACAGTTACTTCTTCGCAATAAATGTGATTATAACTAGTTCAGTTTTTTCTATTATGTCGCTAAGATCAAAAAATATTATATTTCATCAGTATGTAATTTGTATCTAAATATAATTTCCAAAACACACGAATTAAAAAAAAACCGAGCGAAAAATACCGAGCAAAGCTCGGTC
The DNA here is from genome assembly GCA_036936625.1 of Parnassius smintheus behrii. Lineage (NCBI taxonomy): Eukaryota > Metazoa > Arthropoda > Insecta > Lepidoptera > Papilionidae > Parnassius > Parnassius smintheus. The sequence continues at coordinate 33,864,868 of JAUPFT010000013.1, read as the reverse complement.
AACCGGGTACTTTTAATTTAAACTATAGCATATAATTGAGAATTTTTGCATGCCATGAGCCTAAACATGACGATCACAATGTAAATTGACCACTGTAACACCATCTGTACTCATATTGCGCAAATAAAGAATTAAATTGAAATTGAAATAAAAATGTAGGTACTATTTTACGCTGGTATTCTATGTAAGCGGTCTTTCGACGGTTAAGCCGACCCATCCATGCCACAAATATAATATAGCTCTGCAGCATGGTTTCTACCACGTATATGTGACATTTTTTCAGTAATACAGTAGCAATACGTGCGGAGAGATTCAAAGCCGGTGCGACAATCTGACAAACGGCGGATTCAATTTCCTACAAAACTCAGAGGAAATTCTCAATGCGTGTATAGGTTTTTATTTGATATAATGTACGGGCATAATTTCCTTGTTTAAGGACCGATTTTAATGAATCTTCTTTTATTAAATGGGTTATTCTTCTGAGGCAATCCTATATAAACTTTTAAAAACAAAAGCATTCGTTTCACACTCGTGCTTGTTGTCTTTGCTGCGTACCGTAAAAATATCGATTCAGTGATTTTCAACATTGAGTGTTGGTAATAGTTACTTGATCAAAAATAATATTTGAGAATTCGCATTGTTTCATACACGTTTCGATCAAGTTGTCGTCATTCTCAATATAATTTTCATTTTGGACCGATTCCTTTAGAAATCAATATCACGGCCAGTCCTAGTGGTTAATAAGTATAAATTCGTCGTCAAAAAAGTGAGTTTGTGAGTGAGGCAAGTTGATAAAAGTGACCGTAATTTTTAAACGGATAAGTACCGTTATATTTTTCTACGTTTATTTTCTTGCATTTATTAATCTAGTCATTATATGATCTAAGGCCATATCTAAGCACTGATTTTAGAAGCTATTACTTTGAAATTATTTTATTCTTTTCAGTTTTTCAAGTTGGTTTTTTACTTTTTAAGCTTTATTTTTTATATTGTAAGCTCACTTTCAGCGCGCAAGTACTAATATTGCAAGCAAAACAAATTTAAATGTATACTTTCGTTTTTGCCTTTAAAGTTTATTTCACACTAGCTTTTCCCCGCGACTTCACCCCTTGTAATTTATTACGATTGGATTTTATAGGTTTCTTTTTTGCGCGGAATACCAATCTTTTTAGAAATAAAAGTAAGTTACTCAATAAACTTAAGTTACTCCTTATAACATCAGCTCTCTGCCAGTGAAAGTCCGGTCGAAGTCGTTCCAACAGTATGTCGGAGATTAGCCGTAGCAAATAGACAGACAGACAAACATTTTGAAAATTGTGTTTTTGTTATAAGCAACGCACATACTTTCATACGCATATAGTAAAAAGCCGTTAATTTGACATTAAAAACATACAATTCAATTTTATTTATTTATTGTTTATCTACACACCTTAATAAAAAAGATTACAAAGAGCGGACTTAATGCCTTTAGGTATTCTCTGCCGGTCAACCCGGGACGTGTGGAAATAAAAATAGAATAAATCAGGGGAAAAACTATCTACTGCTAAACTTAAAAATAAACTGATATTATATTCATATATATATATATATATATATATATATATATATATATATATATATATATATATATATATATATATATATATATATATATATATATATATATACATAAAGCAAGCATAATTTTAGTCTTAAAGGGGAGAAATTTTTAAGCGATAAAGAGAACGTAAAGAACCAGACTTTACGACATGTTTCGTAGATACGAACCCACCAGGACAGAGTACTATCATAATAGAGACCAAGAGTTTTAACTGAGGAAGAGAACGGTATCAGGCGATCATTATAATAGACGGGAGGTAGCCTATCGGCATCAATTTTTGCAAGCATCCTTCAGCTACTACCCATTACCACCGCTTGGCATTTAGTGTAGGGTTGTTTCGTTATTATTTGTATAGATTTGAAACATCACGATCACAAGCCGTTACGTTGAAACAGAAACAGAAACTTTTTTATTCAATATAGATTGTAAACAATACTTATTGAAAGTCACTTTTTAATTTACCACTGGTTCGCAAAAAAAAACCTCTGTCCTGGGAAGAACCAGCAAGAAACCCAGCGGCACTATTTTTTTTTTTCAAATAATAGCTTACAATCATGTACGTTATAATTAATAACACAAAACAAATTAGAAATAGCTACCAGCGAGCAATTTAAATACTATAACAATAATCCAACCAGATTAGAAATCTATACAGATACCCCATATAATAATAAAGTTAATTCTCTTCTTCTCATATAATAAATACAATGCTAGGTAATTGTCTGCAATTCCTTCTCTAATTCTATGTAAAAAAATATAAACACATTGTATTTTTGAACCTGTGACCCAGTACTGCCAACGCACTATTATATATTTTCTGTGTTGATGTAATTTTATAACATAATTAGTTTTAATTTTATATAATTATTTAAACATACATTTATTAAAAATATATATTGTTGTGCTTAAAGAATTTAATTATTTTATTAATTGATAATTTTATTTAATTCAATTTTTAATTTTTTATGAAATCTAGTTAAGTTTATTGTTCTCTTTTAATTATTGATTCTCATATTATGTAAATGCTATTATTATTATATATAACATAAAATACTTAAGATATACTCACTTTCATACTGAGTGTTTTTAAATTATAATTTTCTTCCTAAGAATATAGTTTTTAATTTTCGACGTGACGTTTCACTACCTTTTCCAAAGCCGTCCAACGTTTTCCACGTGACAATGTGCGTATGGCGCATTCTTAGGGGGTTTATACTGTTTTGTCGTAGCATCGTGTTGATAACCACTGTATCTCATTACCTTGACGCAGCAAGCAGTTACCTTGCTATTTTCATTTTCCAATCATATTGTAACAGGTGTTCTTAGCGGCGTATTAACAAAATAAATATTTTACAAAATAAACATTTTACAAAATTTGTACCTTATAGCGTCAGGTAGACTGTGTACTCATTTGTTGCCATAAGTTCCATAAAAAATGCCGAAAAAGAAAAATATTAAATAAAAAAATTTACACATATTTTGGCGCCTCAACAGCGCTGTTGACGACGCTCACGTTGCTTCTCGAACACCTGAAATATAAATAATATTAATCAATAAAAAATAAAATATGTAAAAAAATATACTCATAAAACATTGTTACTTACCTAATGTACTTGCTGTTTTTCTATAATAAATAAGTACGTGTGCATACGGGGACGGTGGCACTTACCGCGATTTTTATCAGTAGGGTGAAGGTATATTTGCAACAACGGTGTTGCACCGCTGAGTACATGATCCCGCGTTTCGAGTTAGTTGCACTAGAACATCATACGAGGTGACACCTATGTCTCCCTCCCCGCGGATGTACACGCGCTCACCAAATTTTTTTTGTATATTTTTCTCCCAGACGACACCAGCGGCCTACATCATCAACATAGTGGTCCTTCGGCCGAATCCTTACGTCGTCTGCAAAAAATATAATAATAATAAGTACCAGTTATGTTCCACGCGCCGGCTACGCCGCAAAAAAAAGCGACGACCACGTGGCACCGCTGCAAAATCGGAGTGCAAGAACAACCAAGATGTGTTACCATCGTTCAGCTTAAAGGATGAAGTGCTGGAAAAACCTGGAAATGCGCTAAGTGCCTCTAGTAAGAGTAAAAAGTCATCAAAGACCTCAGGCACGTCGTCAAGTACGGCACGCAAACGGCAATTGGAATACGAAACCGCTAAAGCTATGGCTCTCGTGGAAATACAAGCAGCGGAAGCTGAAGCAGAAGCCAAAGTTAAGAGTGCTCAGGCAGAAGCTGCCAAGCTTAAGGCAAATATTCAGTCGAAGCTGCTAAACAAACAGCTTGCAGCTGAGATGGCAGAATTGGAGTCTCATTCACGCTCTTCCCACAAGTCGGCTATGAAATCTTCGACCAGCAAAGTTGAAAATTGGCTGAATGCTCCAGGAAACCAGCATGAGGAGAACCGAGAAGAGTACTCTTGTGAAAAAATCGACCTAGAAAAGCTGGCACATGCCTTGAATGATGCAGTAGCTGCCTCATCATATAAAATACAGAACCAGGAGCTCTTAACAAGACTAGCAACGTCTAAAGACCTGCCTTTATTTTTTGGAGATCCAATGGAGTGGTTGCAGTTTAAACGGGCGTACCAAGAATCTACCCAATTATGCAAATATAGTGACACAGAGAATTTATGGCGGCTACGTAAGTGTCTTCGTGGCGATGCTAAAGAAGCAGTGACTTCACTCTTGATTGGTGGAACTACACCCGATTTAATAATTGACACCTTAGAACTTCGATTTGGCAAACCAGAAACAATTATGAGTAAAATAGTTTTACAGCTTAAAAAACTATGTCCGTTGCCGTTAACTTATCATAATGATATCATTAATTTTGCAATAAAAATAAAGAATTATGTGGCTGCTGCCAAAGCAATGCAACAAAGTGATTATATTCGCAGCCCGGAGTTAGTATCGATTGTCGTATCTAAGCTTCCAACTTTGCTTGTCGCAAAATGGACCGACTACGTTTATGAACAGCGAGAGTGTAATTTACCGAAGCTAGAATTGCTTAGTGATTTTTTATATGAGGAAGCCACTAAAACAGCTGCATCAGGAGTAAGTCATATTCACGCTCAATATAATTTAAAGAAGCCCGATGAACGTAAACACCGTTCACACTCGTTGTTGTACACAAATAGTAATCAATTACAAAACGCGGAAAAGTGTACATTTTGCCGAAAATGGGCTCATGGTGTCGCAGATTGTTCACGGTTTAAGCGCGCCTTACGCAAAGATCGCTGGCGATTTGTACGCGTAAATAAACTTTGTTTCAAATGTCTTGCCCCCCGCCATACGAATGGTATGTCTTGTATTGGCAGTAATTGCGACATTGACGGCTGCAATCAACCGCATCATCGTTTACTGCACTGGATAAAACCATTGGAAGAAAGCTTAAAAACTGTGGAGCGAAGTGAGGATGAGCATCCCAGCACCAATGAAACAGTGACTCATACGGTGGCATCCCACTGTCACAAGGTGCTTTTGAAAGTGGTGCCGCTCACTCTTCACGGACCGAATGGCAGTTTGCATACGCATGCACTACTGGATGATGGAGCTACCGTGACGGTGATATCCTCTGATATCGCAGATGAGCTCGGATTATACGGTGCAAACGTGATATTGCGCGCGCGCAGCGCATGGGACTCGGGCGAGCTTGTGTGTGAATCTCAAGTAGTGAGTGTTAGTGTTACTAATTCGTATAACGAAATGTTTACTTTCCGTGCGCGTAAAATTAAAGAATTAAATTTACCAACACAAAAAGTGCCGAATATGGACTTTAATAATTATGGATTGTTAAGTGAAGATCTTATGTTATGTAATTGTAACGCTAAGCCAAAATTATTAATAGGTCAGGACAACCATCATTTAATTTCTCCCATTCGTTGTGTTCGTGGTAAGCAGCGTGAGCCGTACATAACTCAAACTGCGCTTGGATGGTGTGTGCACGGATATATGGTAAGTGATGTTAATTGCACTGATCGCTTTGTCTCTTTCATTAATAGTTGCACCGAAAAAGCGGGACAGTCGCAGTGTATCTTTCACTTACACACGGTAGAATCGATTGCTAGCGATCTCTCTCTCGATAACGATAACGGTGAATGCACCTGCGCGCAGTTGCACGATGCGGTTCGTAGATCCTTCGCGTTAGAGTCTATTGGTGTAGGTTCGAAGCCGCGCCGCAACCCAGACGAAATACGCGCTTTACAAATTTTAGATGACACTGCAGAATTAGTAAATGGTCAATGGAATGTCGGCTTACCGTGGAAATACGATGAATTACATTTACCCGACTCTTACCCTAACGCTTTTAATCGTCTAAAGTCAATAGAAAGAAAATTTTTGCTCAACAAAGAGTATGCAACTCGTTATTGTGAAAGAATGAGATACTTATTTTCTAATGGTTATGCTAGAGAACTTAATGAGACCGATGAAAACTCTAATAAACGTATGATATGGTATTTGCCGCACTTTGGTGTAGATAATCCAAATAAGAAAAAACTGCGTTTAGTTTATGACGCGGCAGCAAAGTCGAACGGTTATTCTTTAAATGATTTTCTTTTACAAGGCCCTGATTTGTTACAATCGTTATTAGGAATAATGTTACGATTTAGAGAAAACCGCGTAGGTATCATAGGGGACATAAAAGATATGTTTTTAAGGATTAATGTACGAAAAGAAGATGTTAATTCTTTGCGTTTTTTGTGGAAAGATATCTATTTAAGCAATGAAAATGAACAATTAGGCTTCGGAAGTAGTAACAAAGGTTCAAAATTACCTATACAACATCCTGTTAAGAAATATATTATGACGTCATTAATTTTTGGCGCTAACTGCTCCCCATTTATAGCACAATATATTAACCAAAATAAAAACACATTGCGCTTTCAGAATAAAATGCCGGATGCAGTTAATGCAATTAGGAAAAATCAATATATGGACGATTTTATCGATAGTTTACCAGACGTCGCTACTGCTACAAAAATGATAAAAGATGTTTCATATATTAATCAGCAAGGTGGTTTTGTGATGCGTAACTGGTTAAGTAACAAGTCAGATGTTCTTAATGATATGCCAAAAGAGACTTTAAATGACATGGCGATACGGTTTAATGTTGAATCCCAGCCGGAACGAACGCTTGGGCTTTTGTGGTTTCCCGCGAGTGATATGTTCGGGTTCGATCTTTCGTTAAAGCGTATACCGAGTGATATTTTACAACTATCACGAAAACCGACTAAGCGTGAAGTTCTTCGTATTATAATGTCTGTATATGATATTCATGGTTTTTTAGCACCTTTTACGATAAAATCCAAAATTTTAATGCGCGAAATATGGAATGTAGGTATAAAGTGGGATCAGGAAATAACAGATAGTTTATTTGTTTTATTTAAAGATTGGATTTCGCAGTTACAAGAAATGAGTTACGTTCGAATCCCGCGGTGGTATTTCTATAGCAACGATTCTGTCGGTGTGAATGAGAAGAGCGGCCACACCGTAAACGACGATGAGACGTCGTTGCAATTGCATATTTTTTGTGATGCATCTCCATGCGCATACGCATGTGTTGCTTATTGGCGTAAACAAGACAGCAACGGCGTGCAGGTGTCATTCATTGCGAGTAAAAGTCGCGTTGCGCCGTTAAAACCGTTAACTATGCCTAAACTCGAACTTCAAGGCGCGCTATTAGCATGTCGCTTGGCAGAGACTATAAAAAAGGAGCATAGAATTAAACCGTCACGTGTTTTTTATTGGACTGATTCAATGATTGTTATTTATTGGATACGTAACGAGCATAGAAATTACAAAGTTTTTATTGCGAATAGGTTAGGTGAAATTGATGAGTTAAGTAAAATTGATGAGTGGCATTATGTGCCGACAAATTTAAATATAGCCGAAGCATTAAACAAAGGAGTTTCCTGGCAGTTTATACCACCGGCCAGTCCTCATATGGGGGGAGCTTGGGAGCGTCTGATTAGAAGTGTGAAAACGGCACTGAAAGTCGTTCTTAGAGAGAGGGCTCCTCGAGAAGAAGTTTTATTAACGCTTCTCGCTGAAGTCGAAAATATAATTAATAGTAGACCGCTTACCCATGTTTCGGTGGACCCTCAAAGTAAAGAGGCATTAACTCCAAATCATTTTTTACTAGGATCTTCGTCGAACTTACCTGTACCTGGGGTCTTTGATGATGGCGACATGTATGTTAGACGACAGTGGCGTATTGCCCAACGGTTGACAGACTTATTTTGGAGCAGATGGGTAAAAGAGTTTTTGCCAGAGCTAATTCCTCGTCGTAAATGGGATAGGGAAGGTCCGCAATTAAAAGTAGGAGATCTTGTAGTAGTAGTCGATCCATCATTATTTCGAAACTGTTGGCCAATAGGTATTATTGAAAAGGTTTATCCAGGTTCAGACGGCAGAGTCAGAGTAGTTGACGTTAGGACTAAGTCAGGAGTGATGAAGCGATCAGCTGCTCGCGTGGGCTTTCTCCAGCTTGATAATGAGTGTCGGCGAACCGACACTTGGGGGGAGGATGTTGACGACGCTCACGTTGCTTCTCGAACACCTGAAATATAAATAATATTAATCAATAAAAAATAAAATATGTAAAAAAATATACTCATAAAACATTGTTACTTACCTAATGTACTTGCTGTTTTTCTATAATAAATAAGTACGTGTGCATACGGGGACGGTGGCACTTACCGCGATTTTTATCAGTAGGGTGAAGGTATATTTGCAACAACGGTGTTGCACCGCTGAGTACATGATCCCGCGTTTCGAGTTAGTTGCACTAGAACATCATACGAGGTGACACCTATGTCTCCCTCCCCGCGGATGTACACGCGCTCACCAAATTTTTTTTGTATATTTTTCTCCCAGACGACACCAGCGGCCTACATCATCAACAAGCGCAGTGGCAGTTCCTACTTGCAATCTTAATAATAGCTTGCTACATATTTATTTATTTATGCTTGCAATGAATATTTTTAATTGATCCAGTTTTTTTTTACGTAGTTTATATTTAGTCCATGTAATACCCAGATACAGGCTACACATAGTTTACTTACGTTTTGTATCACTTTTTTACTTTTTATTTAACCACACCCCCAACTCAGTAATTTTACACATTTTGGATTGTAAGTTAATAATATTAAGCCTTAATTACTTAGTTACTACTAAGTAACTGTATATGCTGTATATAAGACTAATCTGTAACTAGGCTCTAAGGTGCAATAATAACTATGAATATACCGCAATTATGAATAATTAGATAATTACATATAACTAAGGCTAACAATAGATTGCAATTTTAGTTTGAAATTGCATATTGAGATTGTTTTTTAAACTTAAAAGTTATATTAAGCAGATCAATCTTATTACTATGCACTAGTCGATTCAGCCCTAAATTACAGATTAATCGCATATGGGCGTACTTTTTAAACATATACAGATAAACATTGTAACTATAAATTAATTGTGCTACAAATTAGGTTTATAAATATGTTTATTGTTAAAAAACAAAGAAAAATAAAACGTAGAGGGAAATTATAATATCTATACATATAAAATAGGATATTTGTATATATAAAATCGTTTAACTCAAAATCTATTTGATGGATCACCATTAAAATTGGTGTATATGTATTTTTCAATGGAGGTTTACATTTATAAACTAAAAAAAATAGAATAAAAATATTATAAACAAACAAATTTTTTTTTGATTATATTTGTTTTTTTTTTTCAATCAAGCGCGGCAATCAATAAACTAAAATGCATGCACTAAAAGAAAGAACGTTGCTGAACACAAGCTACGATATTAACTGGCTGGACAACGTCCGCCGGGTTCAGCTAGTTATAATTAAAAATAATTAGAATATTACTTGTACATGTAAAACCTAAGTACCACCTTATTGCAATAGAACAATATAAATCTCCAAAATTTAAAACATAAAATATTTAGCAGATATAATGAACTTAATTTCTCGTTGAGCAAAGGGCTAAAAACGAAAAGAGGACAAGAAAATATCTAGTACCACGTATTTTCAATGAGATATTTCCTGAAGAAGAATGTAGTAATAAACTAATTCTTAAATTTTTAACTTTTACTAAATTAAAAGAAAGTTGAAAGCTTGTTTGCTAGATAATTAAAAGGTATTTATCGTTAATATTAAATTAAAAATAATAGTTATAATTCATATAGATGTGTGTAAAAATTAATAAGTTTAAAGATAATGTAAATATAAAGTATGTAAATAATACCACCTACTATTTTATGCCCGAAGTGAAAGACGCTCCAGGAAGTCTGCAGTCTGTGAACATGTTCAAGATCGCCCCCACCATTACCACAAACCACAAATCCTCGCAAAAGAACACCGATTCCTACCAAGGATGATACGCGAGGCTATTGAAATTAAAAAAAAACATCCTAATTTCAATAGAGAAGATAGATGGGTGCTGCCACCTGCTTGGGATCCTATAATTAACAAATTAAACCCACACCCAAGCATACCACTGCATGACTTCAAGATACTGTAAGCTCGTTTTGCGTAAATCGGACCAAAAATTATTATTCAAAAACTGAAGGTAGCCGGGCTAACAATGACATTGGGACGTCAAACATCTCAGCCCCCCCCCCCCTGATATAGGTGCTGTAAAGCACCCGAAACGTGAATGTGAATGTGAAATGAATGTGAAAACGTGAAACGGGAATTAAAAAATAAGTAAAAGTAATTAATTAAACGCGATAGAATCCGTAAATTTAGTTTCATTCAATGTGTAGTGTTCGCGTAAAGGGGGATGCCCATATTAGGCCATGGAACGCCCAACAATGTGCATTTGTTAAAAAAATATATCTTTATTTATGGTTATAAATCGCGATATTCATTTATCCTAAAACAATGGGAATATTTTTGCACAAATTAAAAGTACCGAAAAGATAAAAATAAAATTAGGTAAATACGTAATTCATTAGTCTGTGAATAAAATAAAAAATGTTGCCAATCACAAAAATCATTAAAAAAATCGATTCCCCTTTTCGATCGATTACTTATGGTGTCATTATTACAATGCTTATATAATTTTTCGATAATTATTACCATGTTATGATATAGGTTTAAAATAACCGTTGACAATGGATATTTATCCAAAGCAGTCGATACGCAACCGTTATTAACCAATTGTTTATCCGACTACAGACGAAAAAGGATGGTTATGTTTTTACTGTGTGTGCGGGTTAGGCTATGTTGAATCGTTTTTTGCTATGGTGCTTAAAACGTAGGATGCATTTTATTATTGAGGGCGCTACTACCAAAGAATATTTTATTCGCTAAACTCGTAAAGTACTTGACCAACTTTGAGAATTCTTTCACCACTAGATTGTTATGTATAATTTTAGATATCCAATATAGGGTTAATTTTATTATAGAGGGCGCTACTTTCAATGAATACGTTTTTTGGCTAATCTCAAAAATTACTAGACCGATTTTGAAAATTCTTTCACCAATACATTGCTAATGAGAGCGTTAGCTGTGTGATAAATTTATATTATTACAATAAATGATTGTGAGATTAATATTTTCTAAATAAATAAAACTAAATACCTACCTAAGATGTTCAAATTCAATTATTATTTTTACAATTTAAGAATCGTATTTACACACTTTACTTACTCAGATTGATTATTATAGATAAAGAGGTAATAAATCTAAATTAAAAGAGCTCCGCTTAAACGAAAACACTATTTATTAGAATAAAACTAAATGTTGAAAAAAAGTGGTTCCGTGCGAGTCGGACATGCAGGCCCATGAAGAGTTCAGTAGTAACAAGCATATATTTTAAATCGAGTCAAAATACCACTATCATTATCGCCAGCAACAAATTATTTTGTTTTTCATAGTGTTTGTATAAATAACAAAGTTGTTTTTGCGGTTCTTTAAAATGTGCTACTTGTATCTAAAAAAAAGGACTATAATACATTATGGGGGTTTCTGTGGTTTATTCATTACCAAAGAGAAAAAACTTATTGCGCAAAATAGGTTTTTATCCATTTCAAGTCATCAAAAGCGGCAGTCAACCGTTAAAAACTAAAACAACCGTTGTTATAGGCTCGGTTGAATTCATTGACAACCTTCACATTTATAGTTATGATAATTAAACAAGCGAATTACTAGCTGATTTACCAAGAATTCTTTAGAGTATAACAAAACGCTACTGCACAAGTTAACTGTTATTCTTATCTGTTTTTAACGTAACATTTAAAATGGAATCATGTTATGATAATTCAAGAAGTTAATTTCCAGCTGATTTACCACGAATTCTCTAAAGCATAACAAAACAATACAGCACAAGCTAACTGTTCTTAAAAATACATTTGAAATGGAGTTTCAATAAATAAAGGAAATTATATTTTAAAAAGCGTGCAGAACTTAAAACGCGTCAAAGATTATTCTTTTTATGATATTATTAATCGAATAAAAATCGATATCATTTCATAGATTTTATGACAGTTAAGTGGCAACATCGAATCTGACATGTAGGCCGCTGTCACTGTTATGTCACAAGAATTCAATTGCGTGTTAGTATCGTGTTATTTTATTTTGTTGGAAAATGCAATTGTTGATCTCTCAACAATTGGTTCGAACACAGCAGGTAAATAGTTGGTACATATCACGATGTGGCATGTCTTCCTCTAAGAAATGCTTTATAACTGAGTTTACTTGAATAATATCAATATAATAATTGTAGCTTCTTTATTAGGTACAAGTTTCGAGTACAGTGAATGTGTAGTATGGCACTCGCAAAATGCACCAATAGTTCGTCTTGAACATGTATTACATCAGCTGTGGCACTGACACTTATGAGAATAAGATCACACACATTGTTTGGGTTCGATTTTCCACGTGAGAAATTATTTGCGCTACGTGAGGTAAGTGTTTAACATTTTTCAATTTATTAAATGTGATCCATATATCTGATAATTATACATGTTTTTACACTGATTGTATATCAACTCAAGAACTTGTTTTATTTTTTCACATCTGCCCTAGCTATATCTGGCAAACATACTAGCTTATTTATGAGATTGACCAGTTTTATCAACTACCAAGAGAGGAGACAGTTGATTTTTCATTGTTTTTGGACTGCTGGTAGTCTGTCAGGCCTTAATTATTAAATAATATAGGGCATTAAATCCGTCCTTGTGCAGTAACATTTAACTTGATAAATATTTTATTTATATTTGAGTTTGAAATAAACAAATCTATTTTATTTTTATTTTTTCACTTTGACTTCATTTTTTGTATTTTACATTATTTCAGTTGTCATGCCGTGTATATCATAATTGCTGGCAATGAACTGATAGAATAACATCATGTTCAACTGCAGAACGGGAACCATCTGAATCATCTAGTCCGTCCTCGTTGCAATCTGAAGTGAGTAATTAATGTATTGCACCCAGAACAACAAAGCTTAGATCATACATCACACAGTGTACTGCTAACTAATTATTTAAAAGCACAATGTTTTTTACCTGGTTGTAACAGTTCCATCAGCATTGCGAGTATGTCTCTTTTGTGATTAACTACATTTTGCGATAACAAACATACATAGTGACAATTACTATGTATGTGTGTTATACTTGGTAGAGCCATGCTGCAGTTATATTAGAAGTATAGTTGTAGCATGAATGGGTCGGCTCGACTGGGGAAGGACCACCCTCTCACAGAATACCAGCTTGAAATAGTAGCTTAATGCTGCTGTGTTTTGTATAGTGAGTGTAGAGAACCGGAGACCATTTTTACTGGAAACGAGAAAATGATCTTAGTCCTCACGGGTGACAACGCATCTGCATTTTGATTTGTAATCGAGGATAGATGTGGATGTCTAAGGGTCGCAGCAATGTCTCCAGCAGATGGTGAATCTCAGTTAATGACAAGATATGCTAATAAATCCAGAGCCGTGACTATGTGTCGATATGGGTAGTATAGGTGGTGAATGGCATTTTTAAAACTGAATTTAAAATATTTCATCAAAATTACTTTAACAGGACTTCTACACATTTGATGATAGACTGCTGTGGCTTCTGCTATAGTTAATAAATTCCACACAAAAATAAGGGACAGGGATGATGCGGCTCAAATACTTGAAATAGTTCATCAAAATATGGAGACAAATAATGATTTTTCTGAGTATGCTAGGGAAAACAATCTAAATAGAGCTAGGGCAGGCAGACTTTAGAAATATAAATGAAGACTTTAAAATGTTAGGGAATTTCCTGTTTTAACTTACAGCGACTCAATATTAATTGCTTGTGTCATATACCAATTAAAGCAAGCTCGCTATTATTATGGTGAGCATATAAGATTTAATGGTTGCTACCGGATAGAACTCTGTAATAACCAGAGGAGCAGCATTATGGAAGGAATAAAGTTAAGCCCTAGCTGATCTTTACTTAGGGCTAGAATTGCAAGTCATCACTATTAGTCGTAAAGTGTATTTTATTATATAAATTCTATATAATATCTAATATATAAATTCTTTTTTCAATAGAGAAGGAAGCTTGGTACTACCACCTGCTTAGGACCCTGTAATTAATGAAATTAAAATTAAACCCAAGCATACCACTGCAAGACTTCAAGACACAGTAAGTTCATTCTGTAGATCGGACCATAAATAAAAATTAAAAATCTGAAGGTACTCCGGGTTAACACTGACATTGGGACGTCGGTCATCTCAGTCTGCCGTAACCATGGGTGCTGGAAAGCACCCGAAACGTCTGGAATTAAAAATCAAAGAAATAAAACGCGATAAAATCGATAAAAATAGTTGTTAAAAAAACTGCATTTGTGAAAATAAAAACTTCAAATATTTTCAAAACCCCGACTTTTTTTAAAGCAATTCCTTTACCATTTCATTGTTTTAATTACATATTATCATATCTATATGCTTTTATATGTGGGCACTCATGGCCGAAGTGTCTATGAAGAGTGGGCATTCCCCTTTAAGAAATCATTACATTTATTCTATTTAAAAAAAATTAGAGAAATTTACAACGGATGTGCTATTTTAGTCCTCGACGTATTAAAAATTTACAACGGTCATTGCTTTTACGAATATTTTCCTCATAGAACAACACTGGCCACCGGCCACCGGCAGACTGGAGGGCAGTAGCCACAGCGTTTTTCCCCTATAAAGAAATATCTGTAAAGAACTATCGATAAAGAAATCTACGTAAACAAAAATAATCGTCTGTCACTACAAAACTCAGTCATAATAATTATAACAACATACTAACAACTTCACACATACACAGATACATTACAATACTATCACCCGGTAACAGGGACAACTCGGATACTAACTCGGATCAGTCTCTCGACCGATCCGCGTTTTGTATAAGTGGCCTGTGTTTCTAAACAAATCTGAAACAACACTTATTATTGTAATTTTTAAGTTTAAAATATGTCAATAGCAATAATGTGATAAAAATTACTTATATGTGAAAGGTACATTTTTGTATAAATTTGACGCGGAGCAGCAAACAATTGTCATTTTTGTGGGAAGTCAATTCAGCCATGCAACTAGATTTATTCTAGTGAGCAGCGAGGCTGCATCTTGTTTTATTGTATGCACTGGACCGCGTGGACCTATACTTTGACAGAGGGGAACGCCTGCATATGGCTACTCGTCAACGGTCCGCCGGTAGTTCATGTTGCTCTATGACTTTATTTATTTATTTATTCTTTTTGTACACCACAATACAGAAACATCAAGTTCAGTTAAAACTAGTTAAAGTATGTACAATAGGCGGTCTTATCACTCTAAAAGTGATTTCTTCGAGACAACCTTTGCGTAGAGGAGTGATGCAAACAAAAGTTAAAATAGAGGGGGGCATACAAAATAATAATAGTAATAATAATTTAAAAAAATACATACAAATAAAAATAAGTGAAAATTATATATAAAATATCATATAATAGATTAAATAAATAGAGTACGAGAAAGGTAAAGTGATTTATCTAATAGCGTTCTAAATAATACGATTTAACAAGACTTTTGAAAGAGGGAAGAGATTTAGCACGACTTTCCTAGATCGTAACTACTTGACGAGTTTGTGAAAATGATCAAAATCGTTAATTTTTGTGTTGCGTTTAATTGCTTGCTCTACTTGATGGTGGAAACTATCGGCGTAATAAAAACTCAGTGAACAAAAAAAATATGCTTTCTCAGAATATATTCCATCCATACTGTCTTGAGTCTTTGGTATGAGCCGTGGTAGCTCAGATGGTTAACGCTCGCTGTAAATATAACAGAACGTGAGTAACCCGGGTTCGATATCCGCCGGCACCAATGAAATTGTTAATTGCAATTTTAAGTGCTGATTTACCACGTGCTCGGCGATGAAAGAAAACATCGTGAGGACACCTGCATGTCTGAGGAATAAGGAAAAAAATATTACGAAGACATGTGAAGTTCGCCAACACGCATTGGGGTAGCGCGACGGACACTTCCTTGCCCTAAAACCCTCTCAGAAATGAGGGGAGGCCTGTGCCCAGCACTGGGACGTATATAGGCCGTAACTTTACTTTTACTTTTAAACGGTCTTAAAAAAGTACAATAGTTAAGCACTGTCACCGATAAATAGTGTTGTGCAAATGCAATGCAAAAAGGCGAACTGTGTTTTTCTTTCACACTATGCCATGCTGCTGAACTTTATATTATTTATAGGCAGAATAACTCATGTACTAGTGGTACAACAGTGGTAAAGCAACACGGCAGTTTTTGCTGTTGCACGTATGGGCCGGCTCGAACCGGGGTAATACCACGACCTCACAGAAGACCGGTGTGAAGTAGGAGCTCTGCTTCTGCTTTTGGTCTGGTGAGTGCTGGTGGCCAGAAACCCGATTCCCCCCCCCCTCTCTAAAATGATAGCGGAGTTAAATAGAACACTACCTCAGGAGGGTACCAGTACCCCAGGTGACGAAGAATCATACGCTGAGCATTAACACCCAAGCTACCCTATTCTTCCCGAGCGTGGGTGCTCAGGCTGCGCTGCATATTCTGGGAAGGGGGCAAAATTCCCCTCGAGACTAAACCTGCTCGGGGTAAACGGAGTAAAATAACACAAAGGCGCGCCCCGCCACGCTATACATGAATAATATAACGCAATATCAGGGGACTTCATTCAAACCTTAACGCCGTTCACCATCGTCTGGAATTGGCGAAGTCGGGCTTGCTTTTTCTAACGGAGACACAGGTGTCCTCTCTGGCTGATACTGTGTATCCCTCCTACCCAGGGTACAAATTAGAACACTCCTTTTTGCCCCGGGCTGGAGTTTGCGTGTACGTCAAAGAGGACATCTGTCTTCGACGCCTCGGCAGCCTTAGAAGTACGGACCTGTCTATACTATGGCTACGCGTAGACAGCTACGGCCACCTACGACGACCTCTATAGGTCCCATAGCCGTAATGCCGACACAGACCAACTCATCGACGGCGTACAAATGGCTACAGACTCCGTGCTAGGGCAAGTCCCATCCGCAGAGATCGTGATGTTTGGTGATTTTAACGCCCACCACGCTGAATGGCTTGGTTTTCGTTTATACGGATATATCTGTTTATGACTTTGCTTTGGCATATGGTCTGACACCACCGATTACCTCACCTACGCACACCCCAGATGTGGAAAATCATGTACCTTCCCTGTTGGACCTTCTGCTGACCTCTCATGCGGACAGATATCAGGTCTCCTCCTCCTCAGACCATTGTCTGATATCCATCGCGATTGCGTTCTGCAGGTTGCCGCCGTGTTTAGCATTATAAGTCAGCCGATTAGAATGGGATGCGATGTTTTTTGCATCCTACCCTTGGGTTGGGTTTGTTTCTCGCCAGATGACCCCAGCATTGTTGCGTATTTTGTTGCTGATGTGGTGCTACAGGAAACGGAATTTTTATTCCTTCATCTGTGGGACCTATCGGAGGCAGAACCCAACCATGGTTTGGTCGCTAAGTCGTAAGGTAAACTTCAACTAAGTTTTGTAATAAAATACATAGGTATTACTTCTTTAGATAAATTATTACTTAATTATTTTTTGCTATAAGTACCTATCTAACAAAAAAATGAAAACCTTTCGTAACTTCCTACTAAAATCCTTCAGAGAGAAGAACTAAACTATTTCAAGAAGTATTTACAAAAAACTATTTACGTAAACAGCGTTAGAAAACTTTAACATTCAATCGCCTCCAACGCGCTAGCCCCGACTGCGTATGAAGCCCGGGGCGCCCTACGATTGTAGGTAATTATTTCACGTAGGTAGCAAGAGTGACAGAGGCCTGCTATTGTCACTATGAGAATAATAATTTTCACATAACAGCTTATGAGATCGGTGCTAAGATATAGGGTAAATAAGAATTAATATCCGATCCACGATATCAGCAGCTAATATTATGTATAAATTATTTATTATTTTATTCTTTAAGTAAATTGAAGTCGGCTTTTCTTTTTTACCCTGTTGAGTAGACTAAGGAATGTCACAGCGTCAAGGTGACAACTAGAAAGGGTTAAATAACATATGTTCGAATTGTAAAATATGTATTATATAAAATAGATATCGTTCGATATACTTTTATTCTGTTTCATAATGTAAACATAATTCATCAAACTAACAATTTCATTGGTGTCGGCGGGAATCGAACGCGAGTTGCTCGCGTTTACGGCGAGCACTTCGCCCTTGAGCTACCACGTCTCATATCTGTTTTGTTTCTGTTTTATAATAACATTACCTCCACACCATTGAGCTATTATGTACTACGTACTAGAGGCGACACTGCATTCAGATACTCTGTTCCACTCAACTGCAGTGCATACACCGCACTTTAATCAGTCACTCGCTAGGTGCTTGTAGAGTTGTCACGTGTTGCGTTGATTTAAAAAAAAATCTCTTGATGAAAATATGTCGTCGTGTGTACTTAGATATTGGACAAATAATTCAAGAAATGTAAAGTAAAAACCAAGGAATTACTTTTCATCGGTTAATAAGACACTTAATCAATAAAAAGGTATTATAGATTAATAATGAAACAAATTATTCCTAAGACGTCATCTCGTGTCATGGAATATAGAATATGAAATTAATACGTTCAGGTGCGACATTTCTGTGGGTACTTAAGTATAGGACGAATATATTAGTATACACATTTTTTGTAGAAAAATATATAAGTTATATATAACCTACCGGATACAGAAAGGCGCAAGAGGGACTCCTAAGATCGTCCATGTGGATCGCCTAGCACGTTATTATGGGGCCGATAATGCTCGGGACGAGCATGTCTTAGGAGGGGGCAGTATTACGCGCTCAAATCGGCGCACTAGCGCCATCTAGTCTCGAACCGAAGAACTAAACTTCTTGAAGTTTAAAACTCGAACTCTCGGTACCTTGCGCGTGTTTACTTGAACATTCTGGATATTTTGCTAATTTATATAAATAGGCGCTGCAAGATGCGATCGAAGTAGTATTGAATTGGCGACACAAGCGAAGCTTCGGAGCAGAATTAAGTGAATTAGTGTGTTTAATTATTAGTGTTTTTAACTTTAATTTGTGTAAAGTAAATTAAAGTGTTAATTTAGGTAATTCTATTGGCAATTTTTATTGTCACGAACCTCAAGCTCGTAACAATTGGTGTCAGAAGTGGGATAAAATCATGCCGATTTTACCTAAGGAGGAAACGGAGGGTGTCCGTACCCGAAGTCAACGCCAGCAGGAGACGGACCAAAGAAGATTTGGTGGTGCAACGTCGCAGACTTCGGAGGGACAGCCGCCGGCTGCGGGCCCGTCAGTAGCTCCTACATCTGCAGCACCTGACTTAGGTGCTCTGATGGTGATGCTGCAGGAGCAGGCTCGCCGACAGGAGGAGCAGGCCCGCCGACAGGAGGAGCAGACTCGCCGACAGGAGGAGCAGGCTCACCAGCAGGCGGAACAGGTCCGTCAGTTGAAAGAGCAGCTGCAGAGCGGACAGGAGGAACAGGTTCGTCAGTTGAAAGAGCAGCTTCAGAGTGGACAAGAGGAACAGGCCCGCCGACAGGAGGAACAGATGCTCCTCATGAAGGACCTTCACGCTACCTTCGGGAAGGAGATAAAGGAGGTGAAGGATAGGGTTGCTCAGCATGACAACCGCCTGTCGGAAGCTGAAACCCAAATCGTGAAAGCTGAAAACCGAATCGAGAAAGCTGAAACTGAATCGACCAAGTAAACAATCGGGTTGACAACGTAATGGCTGACATGAAGAAATCACTGGACGAACTCAAACTTGGAGATGGAGCTACAGCTTCACTTCCAACGTTCGCTTTCGCTACGTGGGTTCAAGGTGCCACCGTTCGACGGTACCTCTTCCTGGTTAGCCTACAAAATCCAGTTCGAGGCTGTTATGAAGGCGAACGGCTGGAATAAAAGTCAGGCCATGACTGCTCTCACACGAGGCCTGCGCGACCAGGCCTTAACAGTTCTGGAAGCTCTCGGTGAGGAAGTGACTTATGAGCAACTCCTTGAGGCATTGGAGGCGAGATATGGCGACGCTCACCTGGAACACGTCTTTCGTGCGCAGCTTAAAGATCGCGTGCAGCGCATCAACGAAAACCTGCAGCAGTGGGCCCTAGAGGCGGAGAAGGTGGTGCGAAAAGCATACCGGTCTGTACCTGCGCTCATTGAAGGGAACCTGGTGCAGACGTTCATCGACGGCATCCGCGACCTGGAAGTCAGAGCTGCTGTGAGGCTTGGGCACCACGAGATGCTTAAGGACGCCTTGGACCATGCACTGGAAGTGGAAGCCGTGCGGCAGGATCATCGTTCCCATCGCGTCAGGGAGGTTGCAGCAGCTACAGTTCGCGACCGCAACAAAGGATACAGCCCAAGGTGCTATGGCTGTGGGGAAAAGTGCCATCTTCGATCCAGCTGCCCTAAGCGAACCCTAGAAAGGGAAATTGAACGATCTCAGGAGGGTAGTGCGGCCAACAGCAGCGCCCAGCAGCAGCAGGGAAACGAGTCAGAGCCAGAACTGCGGGGCGGGTGCTGGCTGATGTTAAAAGAGCCCCAAGGATCTCGATCTCACAAACCCATGATGGGAACAGCCTAATCATAAAGGGCGAGATCAACGGAATGCCGTGTAAGCTGACCATAGACACTGGAGCCTCTCGTACGGTTGTTAGTTCCCAACTTATAAGTCAGTTCCTTGGGGACTCCGCATACAACCGAGAACGCATTAATTTGGTAACAGCCACCGGTCAGCGTATACCCGTCCGTGGAGAGAAGGAGATGGAGTTTAAGCTAGGCAACGTGATCTACCTGCATAATGTCATCGTGGCTGATATAATGGACGACTGCATCCTAGGCTTAGACTTTATGAGGAATAATTGTTGCGAGATCGACGTTAAGCAAGGTGTTTTGAAATGTGGACAGGAGGAACTTTTTATGGAAGGTGCGTTACCAGGGAACGTGTACAGCATCAAGAAGATTGTTCTTCCGCCGAGATCGGAAACGATTGTTCCGGTTAGTCTTCCTCGAAACGCTGGGCAAGCTCACCGTTGTGTACTTGTGGAAAGGGTAAACAATGACCTTCCATGGAAAGTAGCTCGAACCTTGGTCAGGACCACTGACATCTCAGGAGTACGTGTGCTGAACCTTTCCGACCGGGAACAGATTATAGAAAAAGGCAAACTGATTGGTACTTGTGAGGAAGTGGATTGGTTACGTCGGTGCCAATATCTATCGACTAGGACCCCCAGCAAGGATGCAGAAACGAGAGTGACCACACTTTTGGAAGACTGTCGCAGTGTTATCTCCCCGAACGAATTGGTCAAGGCGAAGAAGTTGTTACTCAAGTACGCCGATGTATTCTCATCAAACGATGCTGACATAGGAAAGACTGGCTTAGTTCAACACAAAATAAACACAGGAGAGGAATTGCCTATCCGTCAGCGGCCAAGAAGATTGCCGGTAGCACGTGAAAAGGAAGTGGAAACCATGATTGAGGGAATGGTGAAGGATGGTGTTATTGAACCTTCATCTAGTCCATGGTTTTCACCCGTGGTGCTGGTAAAGAAGAAGGATGGCAGCATGCGGTTCTGTGTTGATTACCGCCGTCTGAACGACGTTACAAAGAAGGACAGCTATCCCTTGCCAAGAATTGATGACACGCTGGACATGCTTACAGGAGTAAAGTGGTTTAGCACGCTGGATCTAAAAAGTGGCTACTGGCAAGTTGAAATTGACCCTAAGGACAAGGAGAAAACTGCGTTCTCGACGGGAAAGGGTCTGTGGCAATTCAAAGTAATGCCGTTTGGGTTGTGCAATGCTCCAGCAACGTTTGAAAGGCTGATGGAACTTGTACTTACCGGGCTAATTGGCGATGCCTGTCTGGTCTACTTGGATGACATCATCATCGTGGGCCGTACGTTTGAGGAACACCTTGAAAACCTGGGACGCGTGCTCATGAAGATTCAGAGTGCCAATCTCAAGCTGAGTCCGAAGAAATGTTCACTATTCAAACGGCAAGTCAACTTTTTGGGGTATGTAGTGTCGGAAGAAGGTATCCGCACGGATCCAGAGAAAATTGCAGCTGTAAACGATTGGCCGGTTCCAAAAGACAAGACGCAGGTTAGAGCATTTTTGGGTTTGTGCTCCTATTACTGGCGATTTGTGAAGAACTTTGCAGATATAGCCAAACCTCTGCATAAGCTAACCGAGGAGAAGCGACATTTCTGCTAGGATGAAAGTTGTAATATCGCATTCCAGGAGCTCAAGGACAGTCTGTGCAAAACACCTATTTTGGGATACCCTGATGCAAGCAAAGAATTTATAGTTGACACAGACGCGTGATATAGGACTTGGCGGTGTGTTGTCTCAACGGAATGGTGACCACGAGGTCGTGATAGCGTACTTCAGCAAGTCGTTGTCAAAACCGGAAAGGAACTATTGTGTCACAAGACGCGAATTGCTAGCTGTGGTAAAGTCGTTGCAGCATTTTAGCAAATATCTTCTGGGGCGAAAATTTCACTTAAGAACTGACCATGCTGCACTAAAATGGCTACTGCAGTTTAAAAATCCAGAAGGACAAGTTGCGAGGTGGATTGAACTACTGCAGGAATACGACTTTGAGATCGAACATCGCAGCGGGAAATCTCATGTCAACGCAGATGCATTATCACGAAGACCTTGTCCTGAAGATTGCAAGCACTGTACTAGGCAAGAGAGTAAGGAAGTGGTATCCGTGAGGATGCTCAGGGCAGACCACCTCAGCAACGAGTGGAAGGACAGCTTTCAACGTGCACAGCAGGAAGATCCGGACATCAAGCCGATCCTGGAATGGATGAAGGCCAGTGTTCCCAAGCCCAAGTGGAGCAACGTCTCAGCGATGAGTTCGACCACTAAAAGCTATTGGGCCCATTGGGACAGCTTGCTGCTTCAGGATGGAGTTCTGTGCCGTAAATGGGAAAATGTTCGGGGAGGCAGCTGTCATTCACAAATGGTTGTCCCTAAAGCTAAATTACCGGATGTTCTACAGCTGTACCATAATGATTATTCAGGAGGCCATCTGGGAGTTAAACGAACTCTACTGAAGATCCGAGAACGGTTATACTGGGTCCACTGTCGAAACGATGTCGAGGACCGGTGTCGCAAATGTACGAGTTGTGCGGCTGTAAAGGGACTTCAGACTAGTAGTAGAGGTGCATTGAAGTTGTACAATGTTGGTACACCATGGGAGAGAATAGCCATTGACGTGGCGGGGCCGTTTCCGGAGAGTGAAAGCGGTAACAAGTATTTCATGGTTGTGATGGATTACTTCACTTAGTGGCCAGAAGTCTTCGCCATTCCAAATCAAGAAGCTTCAACAGTTGCTGATAAGCTAGTTCATGAAGTCTTCTGTCGTTTTGGTGTACCTTTAGAGATTCACAGCGATCAAGGAAGGAATTTTGAGTCTCAAATATTCCAGGAAACTTGCCGAGTTATGGGTACTCATAAAACAAGAACGACTTCTTATCACCCGCAATCTGATGGAATGGTAGAACGAATTAATCAGACATTGGAGACGTACCTAGCAAAAGTTGTAGACAATCGGCAACGAGATTGGGACAAGCACATACAACCGTTTTTGTTGTCATATCGAAGCGCTGTTCACGAAAGTACAGCAGTGACACCAGCTTTCGCAAACTTTGGAAGAGAATTACGGCTGCCTGCAGACCTGATCACCGGGATACCACCTGATGCTCCACGCAGTATAACCGATTATGCAAATGACTTGCGGAACAAAATGAATGACGTTTATGAGCACGTCAGACAATCGGGCCCGCAAATGTCTGAAAAGATGAAAACCCGGTATGATCGCAAAATGAACAACAAAGGGTTCGACGAAGGTTCACTTGTGTGGTTGCACAATCCAGTCCGCAGCAAAGGGAAATCTCCTAAGCTTCAAGCTAAATGGGACGGCCCGTACCGGATTGTGACCAGGATCAACGATGTACCTACCGGATACAGAAAGGCGCAAGAGGGACTCCTAAGATCGTCCATGTGGATCGCCTAGCACGTTATTATGGGGCCGATAATGCTCGGGACGAGCATGTCTTAGGAGGGGGCAGTGTTACGCGCTCAAATCGGCGCACTAGCACCATCTAGTCTCGAACCGAAGAACTAAACTTCTTGAAGTTTAAAACTCGAACTCTCGGTACCTTTCGCGTGTTTACTTGAACATTCTGGATATTTTGCTAATTTATATAAATAGGCGCTGCAAGATGCGATCGAAGTAGTATTGAATTGGCGACACAAGCGAAGCTTCGGAGCGGAATTAAGTGAATTAGTGTGTTTAATTCACGTTTTCACGAATCACGCAATTGTCACGAACCTCAAGCTCGTAACATTATTATAATTAGGCTAAATTTTTCATATTTAAATCTGTTATGTATTATTCTTTTATTTTATTTTTAGGTTTCCACATCAAAGTCAAAGTGGAATTAATTCGTCCATTTTTAGCTCTCGCGTGCTCTTTTATGAACGACTCTTATTCTAATTAAAATAAATATATTTGTAATTTAAATGTTACGTTAATAAGTTTTGTTAAACATACATTTACCTTTTAAAATTTTCAGATAAAAATATCATTAAAATGTAATTGTGATATAATATTATGTAATATTATATTAAATAAGCAAATATAATATACAAAATAAATGATACAATATAAATATTTTTCTCGACGTAATTTACCTATTTAATAATACAATCTACTATTACCTACGGATCATTCTACCTATGTTTATTCTATGGTAAAAAAACCAACCGCGCGAACACGGAGTAGCGCACATTTTTTGTTTGAAATAGCTGTTCTAGTATGTAATTACATATTACTTCAATCCTCCACACTAAGAATGTTTACTCAGTATTTCGTGGGGCCAGTTAACACAAGAACAAAATTTCACAAGGACAAACATCCAGACGCGGAACAAAAAAAAACTCTCGGAGCTAAACTCATTAGCTACTCTGCCACGGAGCCGACAAATACATATTTTATACTAACTTGCCAGGCAGACGTTGTTCTGGAATTTTTGACGACCTTTTGTCATGTCCTATTAAAAATCCTTAAATCCGCAAAAAAAGCTGTGGGACATTCATGGTCAAAAACTATCCTATCTCTAAGTCTATAAGTTGAACCAAACTGCACACGGTGTACAAATTTGATCAAAATTGGTTGAGTATTTCAGGAGTCCATCGTGGAAAAACAACGTGACATGTAATTTATATATATAAAGATATATAAATATTATCATTATAAATTGCTTACTATTAAATAAACCTATCAAATGGTTAATAATTAAATAAATAATTTAATTTTACATTGCATCATTTATTGAATTGTGTTAAGCCTTTATTCGTTGACGCTAGTATAGCCAGGTCGAGTGGGTACAGTTACAATAGCTACATAAAGCAGATTTTTTGAAGTGAAAACTTTTTTTGCATCGTAATTTGGAAGTCTCCGAAATGAAAAGCGACAGTAAAAAGAGACAAACACTTAAATTCATAAGATTTAAAGAAAATGAGATGGGAAGCATTATAGCAATGCTTGCCAGAAAAAGTTCACAACAAAACGCGTAAACGCCGCTGAAGCCGTTTTGTTGAACAAAGTACTAAGGTGTCGTGTGCTTATCTATGGAATAAACAAGCAATGAAGAACGGCCAAACCTCAACTTCCTAATAGGTAAAATTGATGTTAATCTTTTTGTCTTCTGCGTGGTAGAGCTATGCTGCAATTATATTCGTAGTATAATTGTAGCACGAATGGGTTGGCTCGACCTGGGAAGGACCACGCTCTCTCAGGATGTCGGCATCAAATAGTAGCTTAATGCTGCTGTGTTTCATATGATGAGTGTAGAGAACTGGAGACTCTTTTTACTGGAAACGAGGCATTCCATCTAAGTCCTCACGGATGACAACGCTTCCGCATTTTGATTCGTAATCGAGGATAGATGTAGAAGTCTATGGGCCACAGCAACCACTTACCATCAGGTGGACTGTATGCTCGTTTGTCATTCTATCCTATAAAAAAAATTTGTAAGTACCATATAAGATATATCGAAAAGAGTATAAGCATTCGAAGGGAAATTAATCTAATGGTCGTAAAAATTAGAACTTTAAAAGTACATTAACAATGTCATAGACTTCTTTAGACATTTTAAACATGATCAGATTAAAATATATCGTTTAAATAAAATTAGTACCTGGATGACTGACCTTTCCTCGGTATTTTTTTGGAAATCGTGTGTTTTAGGAAACTATATTTAGATACAAATTACATACTGATGAAACATGAATAATATTTTTTTATCTTACTGACATAGTAGAAAAAACTGAACTGGTTATTTGAATAAAAAATCATGAGTGCAATTAGTTTAATTAAAATTTTCGTATTTTTAAAAAATACTAAAAAAGGGCTCGAAATAATAGATTTTATCACAAAAGAAGGTAACTTCAAAAAAAAGGAAAAATGTTGGACCGAAGACAGGACGTGAACCAGAGCACTACGAATTCGCAATCTCCCGATATCCCACTTGAGCTATTACGATTATTAATACTCCGTCAAAATTTACCTTCTTATATTGTAGCTGTTTTTCATTGCCTGAAAACACGGACAAAAGGAC
This sequence comes from Parnassius smintheus behrii, assembly GCA_036936625.1. Classification (NCBI taxonomy): domain Eukaryota; kingdom Metazoa; phylum Arthropoda; class Insecta; order Lepidoptera; family Papilionidae; genus Parnassius; species Parnassius smintheus. The sequence continues at coordinate 33,838,081 of JAUPFT010000013.1, read as the reverse complement.
ATTTTCTTGAAATGAATCCTAGCTAGATCGATTTATTGCCCCCGAAACCCCCTGGACACTAAATTTTATGAAAATCGTTGGAGCCGCTTCCGAGATTCCGATTATATATATGTATATATATATATATATATATATATATATATATATATATATATATATATATATAATCCACGAATTGCTCGTTTAAATGTATGGGATAAGTAATAAAATAAATGAGTCCAAGTAATACTAATTTGAATAAAAAAAACCATCAAAACGGGTAGTGGGTAGTTTCGTGCGTTTCCCATCTGTACGGTTCACTTTTCATAATCTGTGATTTTTGTGTGAATGCTCACATGCATTGAGTCGTGCACTTTTGGATTTTTCAAACTTTTTTTATTAACGTTTGACAAAATTATTGGAAAATTAGAAGTAAGAGTATTGTAAAAAAGGTTATGTGTGAAAATTTGAGTGTATATAATAAATAATTTAAAAAATTGACGTATAGCATGAGCGCTTAAGGCATGCAGTATTGTATGTGTATGCAATTGCAATTGTATTGCAATGTATTTATCTTTATTATTATTATATTTTCGACTTGTATTTCTATTATTTAATATATTTCGAATATTTTAACAAACTTTTATTGATTTTGAAAGGGAACATTAAGTCTTTATTATACTTTATTACTTAATGTCTGAAATGTATTTATTTTAACTTTATGCTTATTAATCATTGACCTATTATGTAATACATACTAGAGGCGACACTGCATTCAGCTATTCTGTTCCACTCTACTGCGGTGCATACACCGCACTTTAATCAGTCACTCGCTAGGCGCTTATAGAATTGTCACGTGTTGTGTGGATTTTAAAAAAAAATCTCTTGGTAAAATATGCCGTCGTGTGTACTTAGATATTGCACAAATAAATTAAGAAATGTCAGTAAAAACCAAGGAATTACTTTTCATCGGTTAATAAGATATTCAATCAATAAAAAAGTATTACGTATTAATACTAAAACAAATTATTCCTAAGACGCCATTTCGTGTCAGGGAATATAGATTATGAAATTAATATGTTCAGATGCGACATTTCTGTGGGTACTTGAGTATAGGACGAATATATTATTATACACATTTTTGTAGAAACATATAAATTATTATAATTTGGCAAAATTTTTCGTGTTTAAATCTGCTTATTATTCTTTTATTTCATTTTTAGGTCTCCAAATCAAAGTCAAAGTGGTATAAATTCGCCCATTTTTTAACTCTATCGTGCCCAGCATTTATGAACGACTTTTATTCAAATTTAAATAAATATATTTGTAATTTAAATGTTATGTTAATAAGTTTTGTTAAACATACATTTAGTATGTTTTATTTATATTTGACTTAGATACCTTTTAAAATATTCAGATAAAAATATCATTAAAATTGTGATATAATATCATTTGATATTATATTAAATAAGCAAATATAATATACAAAATAAATGACAAAATTTAAATATTATTCTCGGTATATTTTACCTATTTAACAATACAATCTACTATTACCTACGGGTCATTCTACCTATGTTTATTCTATGATAAAAAAACAACCGTGTGAACACAGAGTAGCGCACATTTTTTGTTTGAGATAGCTGTTCTAGTACGTAGGTACATATTACTTCAATGTTATTAATGTATTTTAATTGCCTAAAATATTATTTTTAAAATAATTTTAAACGGCTTTATATTAAAATTAATTATTATTAATAATAATAATGCGTCTTCACATTATGAACTTACAACCCATGCACTTAAAAAAGCCCTTAGAAAAACGGCATCATTCGATATAAAAAGCACACGTTAATGCATAATCAATCAAATCCTCAAACCTTGACAGCCTAGATAAAATGCTTGCATCGAACTTATAATGTTACTTTATTTATTGAAAACTACAGTACAAGTAATAGTACAACCGATTGAAGAAATTGACTAGTGGAAGAACTTTCCTACAAGACTTTTGCATTTTACTAAATGTACTTATCTATACAGCAGCATGTAAGTAAGGTACGTACTGATTACTAGTAATAGAATGAAATAATAAATGATAGTCGAATTAATGACCTAGATGCATAGCGCAAACTGGCGATAGGCATCAGGCAGTGAGAGAAAAAAAACAAGTCAACATGATTGATATCTGTATCTTGCCATGCCAACACTACGCGCAAAGTCTAAAACTTTGATGTATAGGCAACATCATATTAGTCCGAGTTTGTTTGGAAAATATAAAATTGTCAAACCAAAATTATTTTACTGTAGTAACAGAATATTCAATTTTGGTGTCAAAATGATCGATCGAAATACAAATTACGGAAGTTAGTGAAAATTCGGGATATTTAGCGTCCCGATCAAGGGTGAATCGGAAAGTGTCACCGGACCTCTGAAAATCGGGTAGCTCCTCACAAATCGGGACACTTGGCATCACTAGTTTACGCTATTGTTGTGAAACGAACGCGAGCGGTGTCTGGAAAAAGTGATACATCCTATCGTTGGGCAGACTCGGAGCATGCTCGGAGCGTACTGAATTTCAGTATATTTAAAAGTACTCTGTGGTACTGAATTGGACAACGTCTGCGCGTGGTGATTTATAGTATTTTTAAAGTAATCATATAAAATAATTAACTAAATAAAACGAGCTAATATTTTTTTTGGATATTTAACATAATCTGTATTTTGATAAAATTATTAAAATAGATAAGTTTATATATAAACACACTGAAAAAGTTCCGTATATTTAGATATAAACTTAAAAAACTACTTACTTTCCAAAAAGAGCCGTGGAAGCTCAAATGACGCTCGCTGTACCTAAATATAACAGAACGCGAGTAACCCGGGTTCGATCCCCACTGGCACCAATGAAATTGTTAATTGCAATTTTAAGTGCTGATTTACCACATGCTCGGCGGTGAAGGAAAACATCGCGAGGAAGCCTGCATGTCTGAAGAATAAGAAAAAAAAATTTAAGACATGTGAAGTTTGCCAATACGTACTGGGGCAGCGCGGCGGATACTTCCTTGCCCTAAAACCCCTTTTAGAAATGAGGAGAGGCCTGTGCCCAGCAGTGGGACGTATATAGGCTGTAACTCTTACATGAAAAAAATGACATTGAAGTGGACAGTTTTGGAGATTTTATAGTTTCGTTTTTTATTATTGAAATATTTTCGTAATTTAGGCTTTGTCTTGCACTACAAGACTATAATATATTCCATTATAATAATCGCTTAAATATTTTAGCTTATAATAATGGTTGTATTCGACCAGAGAGATAACTCTCAAGCATATTTTCGTAAAACGCTATTAAAGGATATTTTCGCTCTATAAAACCGTCACTAAAAATAATGATATTGCTTTGTGCACTAAACACAGCCTTTATCCTTCTAAAGTCGTAATTTTCTGCAAATAACCTGCTCACATCGTTACGATATCGCCCTTGAAAAAACCGAATCGCTTATATTCTGTGAGAACGTGGTCCAGCCGCGGTCGAGGCGACCCTATACATAAAACAACCATAATAAAATATTTATCATGTAACTAAGATATGCTAGCTCAAATAATGTATCATTCATTATTTTGATATGATAGTGAATGTGATACTTAGACTAAGCCCCTGAGTGAGCCCCTCTCCAAGACCTGTGGTATCTCGGATGCTTAGCGCTCGTTGTAAGTTTCACACTACCCAAGTAACCCAGGTTCGATCTCCGCCAGCATCAATGAAATTGTTAATCGCAATTTAAAGTGCTGATTTACTACGTGCTCGGCGGTAAAGGAAAACATCGTGAGAAAACCTACAACATGTCTGAGAAATAAGAAATTTTTTTTCGTCAACACGCATTTGGGGACTTCCTTGCCCTAAAACCCTCTCAGAAATGAGAGGAGGGCTGTGCACAGCAGTGGGACGTATATATATAGGCTGTAATTTTAACTAAGCCCCTGTGGCGGCACGCTGTTTTTATTTGCGATAATTTGAACTAGCGCATTCATTTTCTTCTTCACATTAACGACGACATTTTACAAAAATAAACAAAAATACGAAAAATAAAATATATTGTAACAATCTAGATAATAAATATATTGCGGATATTGTATCTCACTGGGTCTTCCAGTTCTTGCAATGATTTTTTTATAAACGTATCTGCAAGAGGTTTTGACTAATCCGGGGTGGATAGCTTCCATTTTTTCATATTACGTATTATGAAAGGTGGTGTGAATTTGTAAAAGCGAACACCTGTGGAATAAATAATATGCTTTAATTAAAGTTATTAACATTACTTACACAAGATTTATTATGCTCTCTTGATAACAGTTTATGTGGAAATATTTATATTTATAACATAAAAATAATATTTTTTGATTGACTTACGTTTTTTATATAAATAAAAAATGAAAAATGACCATAGTCCACCTGATGATAGATGAATGCTATGGTCTACAGACACCTATACGAATATCTATCTTTACTTAAGAGTTAAAATATAGGAGCCTTCTCCCGTCTGAGGACTAAGATGCAATACCCCGAGACCAGTTTTTTAATCTGGGTCTTCAGTTCCCATCACCATACTCAGCTTCTCGTTATGTGTGAACGTTGCCTGCCTCGTTGGTCTAGCGGTTGTAGTAGTGCGACTGCTGATCATGAGGTCCTGGGTTCGAATCCCGGCTCGGGCCAAAAATCAATTATTGAGTTTTTATGTCAAGAAATTCTCACTAGCTGCCCGGAGTCAGGAAGTTGGCGATGTCTCACCCCCGTGCCTCGGAAAGCACGTAAAGCCGTTGGTCCTGCGCCTGATCTCTCTCCGGTCGTGTCGGTATACCGTCCCATCGGATTATGACAGTGAAGGAATAGAGAGTGCACCTGTGCTTGCGCATACACTTAGGCACTATAATCCTGTCCTGCGCCGTTGGCTAGCCTCCGTTGAGGCAGGCCGCCGTGGCCGAAATTCGGTCGGTCCCTTTTTTCCATTAGCTAGCGTAGGCACTGAATTTTGGTTGAGATGCACCTACGCTAAACATTAAACCGGCGTTAACGAAGCTCAGTCGTTGCCATGAAAACGACGGCTTAAGAAAATGCAAAATCCCATATCGCCTCACTTATAAATTAAAATTTTATGGAAACTTATTGCAATTGCGCCTTTTGTTTCTGTATTGAAATCTGTGTTTCGGGCGTTGGTTATCGCTGCAAGCACAGAGTTTTATATAACGAGGATCGCAGATGTTGTCAAGCGCGAGGCCGTGCGGGCGGGCAATGCGACAGTCATCCAGCAATAATAATTAGCGGACCGCAGTTTGTAATGAGTTTAGGAACCCTGATTTTTTATCAACTCTCTCGGAACAGACCATAAGACTATTTAAATCTTATGGTCTGTTCGTGTAACCTTAAAAAGAATTCATAGCCACTCTAGAGACTGGCTACCGTGACCAGAAGAAGTTCAGAGAAGCTAAGCCGTAGTGTCTTAGCAACTACGTAAGATGTGAACCTTAATACAAACCTGTAGGATTTATTCGCGTTTCGAATTTGCCTAAAAGCCCAAGAAGTGTAGTTTTTTCATCATTATAGAGATCCTGTAACAGAAATAATAATAAAAATGATTATTTAATCATTTTTACTGTTAAAGTATTATTATTTTATTTTTATTCATTACAGCCAGTATCTTAAGTGCGCTGCTGAATATAGGCCTCCTTCGTGGATTGCAACATATTTTATATTTTTAGAAAAAAAATTGACAGTCGCCGAGCTTGGCAGGCGGGTTGATAACCGTAGTTTTTTTTTAATATTTTTAGTTTTTATCAGGAAGACGCCGCTGCCCGTCTCCTGTTTCAGTATCCCACTGTCGCCTCTCACGACACCCACGGGACGATGTGGGTGTGGATATTCTTCTACCGTGTGGTAGCACTGGTTTGCATCAGGATCCGTTATTAAAATCGTTTTGTCTTACATATAATTTTTGCAATCTACATTATGTATTGTTAGCATTTTTTTAATTTAAATTGATAAATATAATGTATTACAAGTATCTTCAAAATATCTTCTCTTTTAGAAATTTTGTAAAGGGTTCAATATTAGAAAGAAAAACAAATATCAATAGGTAATATTTTTAAAGGATATCTGTAAGTGCGTTTACGTTCGTATCTTGAGGAGAAATAACGAAGCAGTCTCCAAAACAATTTGATGCGACGCCTTTCCATAGATTTTTTTATCGAACTTACAATTATTGCAGCTAATGCTGAGTCTGTGAACTTTCCAATCAATTATCTACTTTGTATACATTAATCCCTATTTATTTCATGCCTACGTATTATATTGTTGCTACGAATGAAGTTTCTTTCTTCCTTTCTATTTCAATTAATTTATTTATAAATATTTTTTGGTGTGGGAAAAACAATTTCATTCATTTAATAATCGCTTAAATCGAATACCAACCTTCACTTTATAAATATATTTGGGTATCTTCATATTATCGAAGCTAGCTTGAAGGGTGAATGGGGCGCCATCCTCTCGCAGATTCACGAAAGCTATTGCGTACGACCCATCAGCAAGTACGCGATTCCAAATCTGTAATCAAAAACGCAGTGGCTAAGTGTTTGGCTGCGAACTGCGATGATACAAGAGAAAATCTCCAATACAGAGGAAAATTTTTAAGGGGAAAGGGGTTTAGTCACGTCATCATTATGAGAAATTTAAATACTTTTATTCATATGATACATGACGCAGTTTCGAATAATAATCGTAAATGCAGTGGTTGTAGCACTACTGGTTCAAATCCTTCGAATGTGTATCGGATAAACAATTTATGTACTCGTATAATATGTACAATTACTGTCAAAAAAAATCTCAAATATAATTGTGTACACGCAAAAATGCTAGTGTACACCTACTCTGTAGGAGTTTTTTTTAATGATACTCACAAATAAAAAATTAATAACCGTACATTAAAACTATTTATTTATTTGGTTCAACAACAGCTCTTAGACTAATACTTATGCTTAATTCTAAGACCATAATATAAAATAACTGTACATTTAATTATAGTTAACACCGTAGCACTTAATATTAATATTTCTTACAGGCTTAAAAACGTTATTAGATAGCTAAAAATATACAACACAATACTAAAAAAAATCAACTAAAAATGTTACCACAAATTAATATTAACAAATTAATAAATTGTGTGCCGAGAAAAGAGTCGCGGTGAATATATTTAAAAGTCTGCAAACTCTCGGTATTGTGGAATTAAATCTTAGTACAGTTCTACAAAGGGGCGGGTAAAGAGGAGAGATGAATTTACGAGGATACTATCTACTTGGGTTACGAAAATTAAGCTATATCTGAATATTTTACTTATAAAAGTTACAAATTCAAAACGTCACGACGTTTTGATAGTGAACCGCTTCAAATGTCTTTATTCTGTCTGCATACGATGCACTTTTATATACTATTTTTGTGTTGAAAAGGCAAGATGCCGATCTTTTTTTATGCACACAAGGCGAAGTCTATTGTTGGAGAAATAATGGACACGTCAGACGGTGCTACAATGTTCTAATATACTTCTAGCAATTGAGAACTATAAAATATTTTTTGAGGTAACATTACGAAATACTTTGCTATTTCTTATAAAAAAAACCTTAACGCTTTCTAATTGTTTCATAAAAATAAACTTTTTATCATATACTATATACTACACCTAGATCCTTCACAAACTCCACTTCTTGGATAACTTCACCATTGAGGATATAAACTGATGGGAAAATGTTATTTTCGCGAGAATTTAATATGTTTACATTTTTTTAGGTTAAGAATTTTTCCATTAACGTCGCACAATTTAGAAAGTCTAATTAAATCCTCCTAAAGAAGTATATTTTAATTCATCAGCATTTATGTATTAGAGATGGGCCGAATATGGATTTCACCGAATACGAATATTCGGCCGAAAGTTCGGTAAAACTTTTACAGAACCGAATATTCGGCTGAACATTATTCGGCTGGATCACCACGGTACCTAACCAATTTATGGCGAATCTTGTTACCGTAAAGCGCGCGGGATTAGCACCGGACCCTACCCCTCGCTCCCCCGCCACACCTGACATGTTATTGCATTATCTAGTACTGAGAAAATTGCCGGCACATGCATGCTTATGTTTTAAGTATTTTAATGAGAAAAAAAGTATTTCGTTGTGTAAATCTTAGTAAAAATTGATAATTATATGATAAAAATGAGTGCCATAATTATACATAGTATGAAATACTTTAAAAACATTTACGTGCATACTGAATGTTTTTAAATTTCAATATTTCACCATCTTTTCTAAAGCCGTCCAACGTTTTCCACCTGACAATGTGCGTATGGCTCATTCTTAGAAGGTTTATATTATTTTGCTGTAGCATCGAGTGTTGATAAGCTCTCTATGTCATTACCTTCACGCAGCAAACAGTTACCTTGCTATTTACATTTTCTAATCATGTTGTAACAGGTTATCTTAGTGTTAAACGTTTTACAAGAGTTGTGCCTTATATTATCTGTAGAACTGTGTGCTCGTTAGTTACCCTTAGATAAATATTTAATAGATATTTAAAATATTTTAACGGCACAGTAGTGCAGTGCCAGTTTCTACTTGCGATAAATATTACTAATCGAACCAAGTTTTTTATAGTTTGTACTTAGTCCATAAATATTTTACCTGTGGTTCTTATCAATTTTTTTACTACTTATTTAACTACACTCCCCAAAGCTACACTTTTCATCAAAACCCAGTTACTTTACACCTGTTGGGTAAAAGTTAGTAATAGTAAGCGTCGATCACTTAGTTATTACTTAATTACTTAAGAAGCTGTATTTAAGACAAATCAGTAACAAGACTCTAAGGTGACTAACACTACTCCACAATTTGTAAATAATTAATTTAGGCGGCTCCGGGGCGCAGTGGTTTAGCTATGAATTGCAGCGCTGAAGGCCGCGGGTTCGAATTCCGCATGGAACCAGTATTTGTATGGACTACAGATAATTGCTCTAGGTCTGGATGTTTTACCTTGTGAAATGTATGTATGTAAACTTCCCCCACGGTACTGAAGAAAATCCTAGTGTGGAGGTAACGTTTTATCAATTAAAATTTTTATACGTGGTAGATCCATACTGCAGTTATATTAGTAGTATAGTTGTAGCACGAATGGGTCGGCTCGACCGGGGAAGTACCACGCTCTCACAGAATACCAGCGTAAAACAGTAACTTAATGCTGCAGTGTTTCGTATGGTGAGTATAGAGAACCGGAGACCATTTTTACTGGAAACAATGTATTCCATCTTAGTCCTCACGGGTGGATAACGCATCTGCATTTTGATTCGTAATCGAGGATAGATGTAGATGTATATGGGCCACAGCAACCACTTACCATCAGGTGGACTGTGTGCTCGTTTGTCACCCTATCATATAAAAAAAATAAGTTACATGTACCCAGGGATAACAATACACAGCAATTTTAGTTGGAAACTGCATATTGACATTGTCTGTGATAGTTTAAGATACATATTATCTGGTCCCAATAACTTAAAACTTATAGTAAGAAGGTTAATCTTATATATATGCCTTACTATGCACTAGCCAATGCAACCCTTAGTTACAGATTAATCACATATGGGCCTACTTTTTAAACACATACAGATAAAAATTTTAAGTTACAAGATATGTTTATAAAATTGTTTATTGTTAAAAAACAAAGGAAATTATAATGTTTATTTAAAAAAATTAGAATATTGCTTGTATTGTAAAATAACAATTTAAATCTCAAGAGTTTTAATCAGTTGAGGTGAAGTGGGCGCCAAAAGCAGATTTTTCACGCTTTATATGGACTGTTTGGTCGGCCCGCGCGCTATTTAATCACACAATATTTTTTTGATATTTCTTTTTAAAATTATACATACTCTTTTACTGAAACATAGACCCATAATTCAGTCACGTATTTACTGGTGAACACATAGCCCAAATTAAATTGAAATTGATTACATTACATTCGAATGAAACAGCTTTGTCACTTAGTGGACGTACCTAAAATTGTAGATTTTGAGGAAATTTTGCGACCTTTTTCTATGTGTCAATCGTGTTTTGGCCAACATAATTCACTAATAAAAATCTTTAACTTTCATAATAAATTTAAAAATATGTGGATTCGTAGTTTTTAATGACAAAAAATTGCTATTCTGCGCACCTATAAAGCGTGAAAAATCTGCTTTTAGCGCCCGCAACACCTTAAAACGTTTAGTAGATATAATACACTTGCTTCTCGAAATAAATACGTTAAGCAAACGGTTCACGTATTTTCAGTATCACGTATTTTCAGTGAGATATCTTCCGAATACAAATATGGTAATAAAGAAATATTTAAAAGAAAGTTGAAAGCGTGGTTGCCAGATAATTAAAGGCGAATTAAAATATAAAAATTAAAAATAACTGCATGTTTGATTAATATAATAAACAGATGTGTTATTATCACCGTGGGGTAGCGGTGTAAGAATGCCCACTATCCCATATCATCCCGTGGGTGTCGTAAAAGTCGACAGAGGGAAACAAATCTGGTGTTGGGCAACAACGTCTTCCCAATAGCGACTAAAAATGAATTGCTATTGCCAACTTGCTTGCCAAGCGTGGCAACTAAGGCAAATATCCCCCCAATATGGAGGAAGCCTATGTCCATCAGTGGACTTTAAGAGTCTGTAACGGTTACGTAGACCACTTAGTAATTAATACTAATACTTTGAAGTATGTATAATGTTTTTATTCTTAATTTAAATCCAAGATTAGGATACTATATACGGTAGAATACTCGTAGAGTAATTTAGAATGGAATCAATTTTATTCAATATAGATCACAAGTTATTCTAATTGAAAGTATTTTTTTAATTTTACCACTGGTTCGAAAAAACCTTTGTCCTTGGAAGAACCAGCAAGAAACCCAGCGGAACTTTTTTAAATAAAATAAATTTACGATATATTATTTTATACAATTGGTATGAAAATCATCATCATCATCATCATCATCATTACAGCCCTTCACAAGTCCACTGCTGAACATAGGCCTCCCCCAAGTAATGCCACAAAGCACGGTCCTGAGCCTCCTGCATCCATCGACTTCCTGCATATCTTACCAGGTCGTCACTCCATCTAGTGGGGAGTCGCCCTACACTACGCCTACCGGTACGAGGCTGCCACTCGAGAAACTTTCTTCCCCATCGGTTATCGGTTCTTCGAGCTATATAGCCGGCCCATTGCCACTTCGGCTTACTAATCCGTTGGGCTATGTCGGTCACTCTGGTTTTACTGCGGGTATCCTCATTTCTGAGTCTATCACGCAGAGAAACTCCGAACATAGCCCTCTCCATAGCTATCCCCGCGACCTTGAGAATCCTCATACGGCCAGCAGTGAAGGACCACGTCTCAGATCCGTAATTCATCACTGGCAACACGCACTGGTTGTACAATCTAGTTTTTAGAGATTGAGGTATACCTGACGAGAAGATATGTCGTAATTTCCCGAACGCTGCCCAGCCGAGATGAATCCGTCGATTGACCTCTCGGTCGAAGTTGGACTTACCTAGTCGGAGGTAAGTCCTACTTTGTCCCAGGTAAATGTACTCTCCAACAACTTCGAGCATAGTGCTCCCAACAACTACCGGCATAGGTGTGACATGGACATTAAACATGATCTTTGTTTTGTCCATGTTCATCTTAAGACCTATCCGTTGGGAGGCACTATTGAGGTCATTAAGAATAGTGCTTAAGTCCTCCAGCGACTCTGCCATAAGTACTATATCGTCGGCAAATCGAAGGTGAGTGATGTACTTGCCATTGATGTTAATACCATATCCTTTCCAGTCCAGTAGCTTGAAAACGTCGGGGATATAACGTCACCCTGTCTTACACCTCTCTGCAGTTGCATAGGTTTCGAGCTCTGGTTCTGTACTCGGATAGCCATCGTAGCCCTACTGTACAAACACTTCAACACTTCGATATACCGACAGTCAACTTGGCACCGCTGAAGGGACTGTAGCACCGCCCAAATTTCGGAATCAAACGAAAAAAACGGAATCAAAGGCTTTCTCATAGTCCACATACGCCTGGCAAAGTGGCAGATTGTACATTTCAGTCTTCTGTACAATCCGCCGCAGGGTATGTATGTGGTCTATGGTACTGAAGCCTTTTCGAAAACCGGCTTGTTCGGGAGGCTGGAAGTCGTGGAGTCTGCGTGCGAGACGATTCGTAATGACTCTCGAAAACAGCACGTAGACCTGGCTCAGAAGGGAAATCGGTCTCTAGTTCTTCAAGAGAGCGTTGTCGCCTTTCTTAAAGAACAAGACCACCGCACTTCTGCTCCACGCCTATGGAGTAGTGCCACCATGGAGGACGGAATTGAAGAGCTTCTGAAGGACTTCAAGTACCGGTGTTCCACCCGCTTTCAGAAGCTCCGCTGTAATTCCATCCTCGCCTGGGGCCCTGCCGTTTTTAAGGTGCTGGAGAGCCATTCTAATCTCGCTTAGAATAACGTCCGGGCTCTCAATCTCACTCAAAATCTAGGGTGTCCCGGAAACGATGCTGCCACACTCAGTCTTTAGCTTTGACAGTTGGCTCTTACTGGCAGACAGATCTCTGGCAAAGACTTTGGAGCCCTGGTTCCGCTCGATCGCTTCTCTAATACGAGCAGTATTAAAGTTGCGTAAGTCTCGCCGCATGCATTTGGAGATGTCTGTTCAGTTGCCTGTATGCTGTCAAATCTGTTGACGATTGCAGCCTCATCTCCCGTCTAACAGCCATGAGATTAAGAGTGTGATCGGAGAGTTTTTGCGTTCTTCTGCGGCGGGTCTTGCAGAACTTAGCTCCGACCGCATGGACAGTTTCCACGAGCTTGTCATTCATATCGTCCACTGCATTGCAATCTTGTAGGCACTGAAAGCGGTTACGTAACTCGAGCCGAAAGTTTTCGGGATTCTGGGTTAGAGCACAGAGCCAGATTCCTGGCTACGATATGAAAATATTTAGAAATAATATGGTAGCGATAACCTCACTCCCAAGAGTTATTATCAGTTATGTACTCTTTAGTAGTATAATAACCCTAATTAAACAATTGTTGCTTCAAAACAATTTTAAACTTTTAATAGACAAGCTCTACTTATTTTCTGGGATTTTTTTGTCAAAGCGTATGCATTGCCCCAAGAAGGAATTATTGAATCTTTGGAGACGTTTAAATAGTGTAACTACTATCATGTGCTTCCTTGTAGTGTTTATTTTTATTTATTTATTTTATTAGGATCACCAACAGAAATAACAACAGTTATAAAGATAATATACAAGATATTTTAACACTCATGATAATTGTGTTTCTTTTTATAGGTAATCACGACATGCGTTCACTTTATTCTATGACACTAAGTTAAGAAAAATTAGAATAGAGAAAACAAAATTGAAAAAAAATTAAAATAATTAAAGTAAAGTAAAATTAACTAACATTCTATTATTCATTTACTACTGTACCTATTAAAAGTTGTGCATGATTATACATATTATATGTATCTAGTTGCATTGCACAGATTAGCATTACATTTATAGAATTATATTTAAACATTATATAACAAGAACATTACATTTGAGAATTAATAGGTATTGTATTTAAAGAAATATATAACCATTTATGCACAAAAAACAGGAAATTAAGAGAATTGTGTTTGTTCTGATTAACGCAAAACGCCCGGAGAGATTTAAAAGTAATATTGTAAAAAATCTTCCATTGCTTTCTTACAAAACAATTCAGACTATTTATATGGGGTATTATTTACCCTGATAATAAATGAATTTAATTAAACATTTCTTTCTAAAACATTCTCCAGTGACAGTCGCAAGGCATATAATGAGTGGGCGACAGTAAGAATTCATAAGAACAGACGAAGATCATACGAACTTTACAATGAAAAATCATATAAACTTTCCGATACTTCTAGAGAATATGATTGAACTTATTCTAAAATGTTTAAGGTAGTGTGTTCCACAGCCAAATCTTTACATATTAGCAACAAAATTAAGACCGTTAAAAATAAAATCAAAATGACGTGGAGTATAATTAATAGCAAAACCGGTAAAGACAAACCTTGTACCAAAAATTATCTATTGAAAGTTAATAAGGAATTGACTGGATCAAATCAAGAGGTCGCAACGGTGTTTGAGAAATATTTCAACGATATTCCTATTTTGACAACAAAGTTATTTAGTAGTTCTCCAACTGTTGCCGATTCATTACTCAAACAAAATGTTAATACGTGTTTTGAGATTTGAAAAAATATTACTACAAAATATTTCAAAACCTTTTTTGCAAAAATAAACTGCAGATTTATGGAGGATTTCCGTTATAGTTATTGCGTCCATAATAGATTTAATTGCACATCATCTTGAAAGATAGCAAAGTAATGTCTTTATTTAAATCTGGTAGTATATTGGACCCCGCTAGTTTTAGACACATTTATGTACTACCAACTCCCAGTAAAATTTTTGAAAATATTATTCTAGATCAATTGAAATTTTTTAAAGTATATTATTTCAAAAAAATCAGTTTGGTTTCACAAGAGGTCGCTTGACGACTGATGCAGGTGTCAATGAAATATATTTTTAATGCCTGGGAGTATTTTTTGTGATCTTTCCATGGCTTTCGATTGTGTTCATCATGAGATATTAATCAGGAAACTACAACATTATAGTGTCAAAAATATTGCACTTAGACTTATTATTTCATATTTAAATAATTGAACTCAAAAAGTCGTTATAGTTATAGTCGGTAAAGGTCTGAATCAGTAGTATCAATACGCGTTCCTCAGGGCTCGATTCTTGAACCATTCCTGTTTTAGTCTATATTAATGACTTACCATATATTTTAGGGGACAATCACGATATAGTATTATTTGCTAATGATACTTCTTTAATTATCAAACTCAAACAACAATATAATTTTGATAATGTAAATAATGCTCTATCGAAATTAGTACATTGGTTTAACGCCAATAATTTGCTCTTAAACGGCAATAAGACAAAAAGTATTAAATTTACAATACCTAATGTTAAACATTCAAATACCAATATGCTCTTAATGGGGGTGAGTTTAGTCTTGTGGATGCCACTGTTTTTCTTCCTATTACTATTGAAGTGAAGCTTCAATGGGGCCCCCATATATCTAAATTAGCAGGCAGACTTAGCAGCATGTGCTTAAAGAAAGATTAGAAATTTCACTAATGCTTTACCGCAGTGACCGAGTGAAGCCGGCCACAGTCGAGCGTGTACCTGCTGTACTACCATATATCAGAGATGTCACAGACAAGATTGACTACATCTTGAATCGAGCTTCTATTAGAACATTCTACAAGCCGCCGAAGAAGATCAGTCAGTTCTTACCATCCGTCAAGTGTCATATTCCTCTACAAGATGCAGGAGTGTACAAGCTTGATTGTGAGTGTGGTCTCTCTTATATAGGATAAACAAAAGCATGAATTAGAACCCGCGCAAAAGAACATACATATATGCAGTTTGTGATCATATCCTAGACGGCCCCAACCATTACAATCAGATTTGATAAACCACAAATCCTCGCGAAAGAAGACCGATTCCTACCAAGGATGATACGTGAGGCTACTGAAATTAAAAACGTTCTAATTTCAATAGAGAAGGAGGCTGGGTACTACCATCTACTTAGGACCCTATAATCAATAAAATTAAAACTAAACTCAAGGATACCACTACAAGACTTCAAGACACAGTCAGTTTATTAAATTAAGTTAATTAAACGCGATAAAATCCGTAAAAGTGGTTTTAATCAATGTGTAGTGTTCACGTAAATATAAGAAATCATTATGTAAACCAGTACGGACTGGAAATAGCAAATAAAATACGCCGATTAGAAGATCTAAAGACCAAGCGCGCAAGATACATAACAGCTTTAAATTTCTTGAAAAGATGCAGAGATCATAATCTCACTCCTACGTGTGGCAAGATATCCACTAAAAAAGACATTCGGGGAAGCGCTAAGATCTTAAATCGGGCTAGAAATCGTTGACCACAGACACGAATCATAAACAACGCTCTGTCTATAACTTATCAAAAAAAAAACTCTGGACTACGCCACAATAAAAGTTTTACAAAAAGGTACGAATTTCGCAATAACACCGCGAAAAATACCGTATGAGGACATTATCTGTAGTGTTGAGGATTGTCTGTATAAAAATAATATTTATAATGAAGATTTAGAAGCCATATGTCAAGACATTTCGTCAATGTTACGTCGAAGTTCAGCGATGAAATTAAATCTTCCCAAAAATGAATTTAACGCGTTGAAAAACTTACGCAATAGACCACTTACGCTTACGATTCTCCGCGCAGATAAAGGTAATACTACGGTTATAATGCATACGTTAGATTACAATTTTAAAATACAACAACTTTTGTCGGATGAAACTACATACCGAAGGATCAAAGCAGACCTTACAACTAATACGTTTAAAACAACTAGCGATCTAATTTAGAAATACTCTAAAAATTGAATCTAGACGTTAATTCTATAATACCTTCATGTGTTAAACCATCGAAGATGTACGGGTTACACACAAACCGAACGCTCCATTACGTCCAATAGTGAGTCAAATTGATTCGCCAACTTACAGATTGGCTCAACACTTAGCTAAATTACTATCATCACTCAGAGGACACACAAGATCACACACTAGAGATTCATACCATTTTGTCAGTGAGATAAAAGACCTATGTCTTACTGAAAATGAAATTATGGGCAGTTTTGATGTTCAGTCTCTATTTACATGCCTACCTGTTGAAGACTGCATCTCAATTATAGCTAGGCAACTAAACGAAAATAACATGTCAGCAGAATACGTAGTACTACTCAGACATTGCCTTACATCTGTCTATCTATTGTGGAAGGAAGAGTTTTACAAGCAAGTAGATGGTGTTGCGATGGGCTCACCTGTATCTCCCATTATCGCCAATATATTCATGGAAGACTTTGAGGAGAAAGCCCTCCTTACTACACCTGTTACACCAAGGATCTACAAGCGGTACGTAGACGATACTTTCACAATTTTACCATCAGACAAAGTAACTGCATTTTTAGAACATCTTAATTCCATTAACTCTAAAATTCAATTTACTATGGAGTTAGAGTCAAATAATTCCTTACGTTTCCCAGATGTTTTAGTCATCCGAAATCAGTTCATTTTGCATAGATCGAATTATAAACAATAATTAAAAAAGCTGAAGGTACTCCGGCCTTGTAGACAGAGAAACCTATAGACAAATTGACGCCTTCTTTCGCATTCGCTAACGAAAAAGATAGATTTATGCATACGTCTTGCATAGAAGTGAGACAGAGCCGTGTGATTGTATGTCCCTTTCTCCGTGCCGGTTTTTTTATTTAGCAAACTACACTTTGCTAAACAACTTTGACAGTTCGTAGTGATCTAAGGAGTTTACATGTTGGTTTAAGTGAGAAAAAAGTGTTTTGTGAGCTTACGATTGGTGAATCTTGTTCAGTTCAGTTCTTATAACAATTAAAAATGTTATCTAAATATGTTTAAGTCATAAAGATTATTGTATAACCTAAAACTACGTTATCGTCCTTTCTCATTCGAGGCCACGCTAATCATTAGTCTATAGGTTTCTCTGTCTACGTCCGGGCTTAACCATGTCAGTCACCTCAGTCCCCCGTGACTCTCTAGTATATCTATGCCCGTAACCATGAGTGCTGGAAAGCAACTTAAATGTCGGGAATTAAAAATTAAAATTAATAAAATTAAAATTAAACGCGATAAAATCCGTAAAAGTAGTCAATTTCACTAATATTGAGATAGCTATAAGGTAATGTCTTATGGAATCTTGCAATGTGGTAATGCGACTGACATTAAAGTCATATTTGTTTAGAGTCTAAAGAGAGCCGTACGGGCGATTTATAACTTAAATTGTAAAGAGTCATTCAAAAATACTGGACCTAAATTTGATCCTTGCGGTACTTCAGAATAAGCAATATATATGGCCGGAAGCAACACCCATCTATCAACACGATAGAAGGTCGGAAGGAAGGAAGGAAATATTGATGATTCAATAATGTCTCACTACTTTCAAGTTTTTTCAGTTTATTTATAAGTAATTCCTGATTTACTTTGTCAACGGCATAGAGAAATCTGTATATACAACATCCGCTTGTAGTCTGTTGTTCATTCTCGATTATGTCGATAACATATGGGAAATAAATTAATAATAGTGGATTTTATGTACGTGATAGAGCCATGCTGCAGCTATTATGGTTGTAGCATTAATGGATCGGCTCGACCGGGAAAGGACCACGCTCTCACAAAATACTACCCTAAAACAGCAGCTAAATGCTGCTGTGTTTCGTATGGTGGGTGTAGAGAATCGGAGACCCGTTTAACTGGAATCGAGGCATTCCATCTTAAATCTCAGAGTTGACAACGCATCTGCATTTTGATTCTTAATCGAGGTTAAATGTAGATGTCTATAGGCCACAGCATCCACTTACCATCAGGTGGACTGTGGGCTCGTTTGTCACCCTTATCCTATAAAAATAATAATCTACCAGACAAGAATACACGCTGCTGCGAGTTGATGTCTCTTACATAGTAAATAGAATGGAAATAGGTCTATAATTTGGAATACTCGTAGGATCTTCACCTTTATAAATCGGTTACCTTTATGAATCGGTACGATCTACAATTCTTTTCACTTTTCAGGAAAAATGCAAGGAGGCGTTAAATATAGTGGTTAACGGAGTAGCTAATGAGGTTCTACAAAGAAAAAAGCGCACTCAGTGTATTTTTTTTAATTCGAGATATATATTATGATATAATATATGCATGCAAAACAGAAATTTTGTATTTAGTAATGGTTATGACTGTACGTTGTGACAAACTTCTTTTTATAAAATAAATGAGTACACAGATCACCTGGTTGTAACTACTTTATCCTCAATTAAGATTTAAAATGCTGATCTCAGTTTTAAGACACTCTGTTTGTAGTCTCTGCCAGTATCAGATTCCTCAGCGTCGACATATCGAGTGACGTGCAGTTTCGTGGTCCCTTGGAAGAGAAAGCTAAATTGGCATCTAAAAAGCTTGGCGTGCTCAGCAGAGCGGGACAGTATTTTATGCCGGCACACCGCCTGCAACTTTACAAGGCGCAGGTTCGGCCGCACATGGAATGCTGTTCCCATCTCTGGACTGGGGCTCCCCAGTGCCAGCTCCTTCCACTTGACCTCATCCAGCGCAGAGCGGCTCGAATCGTCGACGACCGAGTGCTTTCCGATCGGCTCGATTCACTGGCGCTGCGAAGAGATGTTCCATCTCTTTGCGTATTTTATCACATCTATCACGGGGAGTGCTCTGAGAAATTGTTCAGATTAATCCCAGCCGCCAAATTTCAAGAGCAGATATACAGGCTGTCCCAGAAGTCGTCTGGACTATTGGCTCGCGTATGAGAATGATGATACGATATTATCTTTTTAGAAGTAAGAAGTACTTATAAAGTCTATTCTATAGATTTTGTTAAAGTATTTTCATAATATTCTAGTTTTATATTTAAAGACAAATAATAATACTAAAGAAAATTCATGAACGCACATCGCAGCAAAACTCCAGATACCATCCACACCATCTGGATGCTTGGCGGTCCACCACTGTACGTTTCACTAGGAGTTTTCATCCGCATACGACCTCTATGTGGAATAGTTTACCACCGGCGATTTTTCCGGACCGATACGACCTAGGGACCTTCAAGAAAAGAGCTTACTCTTTTCTAAAGGGCCGACAACGCACCTGCAATTCCTCTGTTGTTGCGGATGTTCATGGGCGGCGGTAGTCACTTAACTTCAGGTGAACCGTATACTCGTTTGCCCCGTCTACTATAAAAAAGATGCGTCGTTACCCATGAGAACTAAGATGGAATGCCTCGTTTTCAATAAAAAGGATCTCCGGTGCTCTATAGGAAGCTTATATTTAACGCTGGTATTCTGTGAAAGCGTGGTCCAACCCAGGTCGAGCCGACCTATTCGTATTACATCCATAATATACCTGCTGCGCCGCTCTACCCCAGCTCAGGACTAAAACTACCATAATAAAATGTTTATGATGTAACTAAAATGTGCTTGTTCATGTAATGTAACATTTATTATTGTAATAGTTAGAGAAATACATTCATCCAATACCCAATTAATACGTTTTAATTATTAGTCAATTCTTCGATTGCAAGACTGCGTCTCGCTGTGATTGTTTGCTATAAGTTTAACTAACAACGGCATTATCTTCTCGGCTATCGACATTATACAAAAATAAACAAAGATGCGAAAAATAGAATTTATTGTAACAGTCTTGAAAGAATAAATATATTGCAGATGTCGGATGTCACTGTGCCTTCCACTGATTTTTTACTTCTTGCAATGATTTTTTAGAAACGTAACTTCAAGATGTTTGACTAACGCACACTTAGGTTTAATGTCTTCTTAACATGTTATATGCATATTGGTGTAAATTTGTAAAAGCGAACACCTGTGGAATAAACATAACACTTTAATTAAAGTTATTAAAATTACCTAAATACAAAAGTTATATTATCTATTATGCTCTCTTGATCTTAGTTTATAAGGAAATTCAAATATATTTATAACTTAATGAGAATATTTTTGAATGACTCATATTTACTCATTAGACTCTGGAACTCCTTACCCCAGTCAAGTAAAAGTGTTCAATCATTAAATGTGTTCAACAATCAGATTAAGGAACACTATTTGTCTCTTTAACACCTCCCTCTTTCTCCTCTTAGGTCATTATTTTATCTAAAGTATGTTGTCATTTTAGTATACAAGTTTGTTTTTTTTTCTAATTTAGTGCACCCTACCCATTAATCTTATTTTTATTTTTATTAATTTCTTCTTCTGGGTAGTCTAAAAGTAGTTTTATGTAGTAATAAGACCACCTTCAGTTTTCCCTCATTGTTTGTTTATTTTTTGTTAAATTTATGTTTCGTTGGTGTACAATAAAGAGTATTGTATTGTATTGTATTGTATTTTTTATATAAATAGAGTGAAAAAACGGCCACACAGTTCAATCGATAGCAGATGAATGCTATGGTCCATAGACATATATCTTCAATTGCGAATTAAAATGGAGATTCATTGCTTGCTTGCTATTTCTTAAACTGGTACGGGTTGCTTCTAGTCCTCACCAGTAACACCGTGACCATTTTTTTTAATCTGGGTCTCCGGCTGTCGTGACCATAATTAACATATTTAACCATTATGTGTGAGCATGATCCTTCCTCGGTCATAATACACTACACCTGCAACTTTTGTATTTCTCTTACAATTCTTAGCGGTGGTACTGACTTTTGGTGGAGATGCGCCTTATATTAAATATTAAACCGACGTTAGGTAAGCTTAACCGTTGCCATAAAGTGGCGGCTTAAGAAAATCCATTCGCTCCATTTCGCTCCATGTGTGTCGTAAAAGTGCCTATGGGAAATACGATAGTCTGTAAGGCGAGAGTAGATAAATATTTGAAAAACGTCTCGAGATTATCGCCGCTAGCCCAGAGTTTTTTGTTACGCAGATGTTATCAAGCGTGAGGCTCAGCGAGCGAACTGACGAGACAGTCATCCAGTAATAATAATTAGCGGGCCGCAATTTGTAATGAGTTTATGAACCCTGATTTTTTATCAACTCTTGCCGAACAGACCATAAGAAGATTACATAGCCTCTCCAGAAGGTAGGAGCTCCTGACGAAGATAGGAATCCATCGATGTGCCTACGCTGCTGTGGTCTGAATAGAGCCAATATAATTACAGGCTCCAATTTTTATATAAAAGACATTCCATCTTCGTCCTCAGACGTCAACAACAGCACATCTATAGCCTTGTTTGTTGCTGGTGGTGTTCATTAGCTACTACCACTTTACCATCGGATGAGTTAGCTCGTTTATCACTTCTATTTTGTATGCTAGACTGATAGATGGTTTTATAAACATGTCGTACATTTCAGACCGGCGACGGAAAACAAATTCAAAGACTCTCGAGTAATGCTTGCTTAGTATGTATCCCATTATCATAGTAGACTATTACGAGGCGACCTGTTGGTCTAATGTTCATAAGTCCGACTTCTGATAATAGATTTTTCTGTTAAGAAAATTCCCATCCAACCTGCAGTCAAAGAGGTATCGGTATTTTACCCAAGTGCCTCGGAAAACACATAAAGCCGCTTAATCTTCTTCGGGTCCTGTCAGCTTGCAATTAAATCGGACAACAAGGACTTAAATCGGACAAGGGAATAGAGAGTGCACCTGTGTTTGCGCCCTCACTCGTACACTATAGTCCTGTCCTGCACAGTTGGCTAGCCTCCGTTGAGACTGGTTGCCGTGAGTGTAGTTCGGTCTAGAAGACCTTATTACGAGACGATAAAAAAGAAAGATGAAGAAGCTAAGTCATAGTGTCTTAGCAACTAAGTTAGACATGAACGTTAATACAAACCTGTAGGATTTATTCGCGTTTCGAATTTGCCCTGTATGTCACAAAATGTAGTTTTTTCATCATTATAGAGATCCTGTAACGGAAGTAATATTACAAATCATTGTTCATTCACCTTCACTATTAAAGTATTATAGTATGTGAGATTAATATGGTCACTTTCTTATTACGAAAACCTATAGCCGTGATTGCATATATGGCTGTGCGATACGACAGCTCTTTATCAGTCAATCAAATAATAAAGGGTCAAAAATATGGAGTGTAGAAGTAAGGAGTACAGACTGTGTATTAAAAAGTGTCCATAAAAACCATTAAATAAGGGTGGCGCCACTATAACTACGGGGTAAATTTTAAAGAACGAAACCGAAAAATATTAGTGGGATAGACGACTTTTTCGAGGTTATATTTACTAAATAAAATATTTTAGATTTTAGAGCTACTGAGCAGTTTAGCTCCACACTTAAACCGTCGACAACTGCTAAGTTCATTTCATCCCAGTAGCTACTCCAGCGCTGTTGTGGAGAGTTTTTGAGCTGTTATTTACTGCTTACAGATGGCCACTTTTTCAACTGTTCTACTATGGGAGTTGGTACTTCTTACTTCTACACGCCATAGTCAAAAAGGCGCTGCTTTATCGACGCCATTTTGACACTTGGCATTATTGTATATATTTTAGTGGATTTTAATATTGTGGAGTGTAGTTTTTTTAAGTTGATTTTTCGACGTGTTCTTAATTATTCCCAAAGCTTGTTTGCCTTCATTTTCTTAATGATACAATTTTGTGGTTTTGTCTCTGTCCCCCACCTAGTCTTGATTTTATAGGGCGGAAAAGCTTAAGGGGAAATATAATCTCAAATGGCTTAGCAAGATCCTTCGTTATGCCGAAAATATTGCAGCATTAATTTTTAAATAAATATATGGTAAAGTTGAGGATTAATGTTAAGGATTATGTTAGACGAAAACACGATTTCGTAAAATTTTCTCGATAGAAAAAAAATCCAAAGTTACCTCAAAAATAAACAATAAACCGCTGTTATTCATAAAATACCTTAAATAAGATCATGAAACTTTGCATACTAACTGAACTAACTATAAAGCAGTGCTTATGTTATTTACTTTTTTTTAAAATACCATTATTTTCACTGTAAAAAGAAATTACCTAAACTATCGGCGCGTAAGCTTGATTCCTGTCGCCCCGTTAGTATCGCTCCGGCTTTTGAAGGGAGTTGTGTCGCTTACGATCAGAATACACATTACGCAACAGGACGACGTAAAATTAAAATAGGAAATAACCGCTATAAAAATAAGAAGCGACTGGCTTGGCGTTAAGAAACAGGCATAAATATGATAAATCTAATGAAATAAGTGTCTAACGACCTTTCTACTTACAGTATTAGTGATTACAAACATATCGGTACATAGCATACGACGCGCGGGGAAGTGGGGGCGAAATTAGAATTTGAGCTGACTTAATCTATCCCCTTAAGGTGACCATATTACCCTCACGTGCTTTATTATATGTTTTATTCATTACAGCCAGTACCTTAAGCCCGCTGCTGAACATAGTAATCCTTCACAGATTGCCTCATATTCTATGTTTTCTGGGAAATTTGGCATAGTTGGCACAATTAGCAGGCGGGTTGACCAGCGCAGTGTTTTTATATTTTGAGTTGTTATTAGGAGGATGCTACTGCCCATCTCCCGTTTCAATTCCCCTCTTACGACACCTACGCACGATGTGGGTGGATATTCTTACAAAGACACAACTCGGTAGCACTGGTCAGCACCGGTAGGTGCTGCCGTTATTGAAATATTTCTATCTGTTATTTTCCGCAATCTATGTTATGTAAATTATTGATTTAAATCGATGTACTTATAGTGTATTTAAATTATGTTATTTAAATAATGTGTTTGTAAACGGCTCAATATTTGAAAGATTAGTACAAATATCAATAGGTATATCTCCAGCTTAATGCTCTAAGGTCTGAATACGAATCTATTTGAAAGAATACCTAGAAGTTTATGTACGTGCGTATCTCTAGGAGAAATGATGACATCTTCTCCTAAACAATGTCATTCGACGCCTATCCATAGCATTTTTTATATCGAACTTACAATTATTGCAGCTAATGCTAAGCCAGTGAACTTTTTCAGTCAATTTTTTTATAGCACAAGGGTGACAAACGAGCACACAGTCCACCTGATGGTAAGAGGTTGCTGTGACCCATAGACATCTACATCTATCCTCGATAACGAATCAAAATGCACTACTAACGACTTAGATGAAATGTCTCGTTTCCAGTAAAAAGGTCTCCGGTTCTCTACACTCACCAAACCAAACACAGCAGCGTTAAGCTGCTATTTAATGCTGGTATTCTGTGAGAGCGTGGTCCTTCCCCGATCCAGCCTACCCATTCGTGCTACAACTATATCAGTATAGCTGCAGCTTGGCTCTACCACGTAAATTCATTTCGTTTATATTCATGTCGACTGTGGCTAAGAATGAAGTTTCTTCCTTCCTTTCTGTCTTTCATTTTAATTAATTAATTAAGTTTTCCTTTGTATAGTAGGGAATCAAGAGCGGACCGATTTACAAACATATCCATTTATTTATTTAAATTGGATACAAACCTTCACTTTGTAAATTTTTTTGGGTATTTTCATGTCATCGAAGCTAGCTTGAAGGGTGAATGGGGCGCCATCCTCTCGCAGACTCACGAAAGCTATTGCGTAGGACCCGTCGGCAAGTTCGCGATTCCATATCTGTAATCAAAAGCAGTAGCGCGTAGTCTCGTATTTCATTTCCCTGTTTCGTCTTAAGAGGCGTTGTAAGCCACACCCACGATATGGAGTATGTAGTGGATTTCTTTTTTTTTAAATTTCCTCTATTGTAAGATTTTCTTCTTTATCGTTTAGGTCGTTACAATTCTTGTTTACTTAGTCACTGCGATACGAAGTCATCAAATCATTCGAGAATACGAGAGAAGTATTATATAAAAGTAAACAATAATGGGGTATATTTATTAATAATAGTTCTAGTCTAGTATATCCTTGAAAATGTAAGTGATTTGTAAGTGATTTAAGATTTAACAGGCTTACATCATTACATGAAGTGACATTGTTAAAATAACATCCTTTTACACGTAAATGCAATTAAGATGATATTGATGTAACTAACGATCTTACGGTCCATCTGGTAGCAAGTGGCTACTTACAGCCTATATCATCGTGACACCTGCAATTAGTATTAAATAAAAAAGACTACAGATGCGTTGTCACCTCTAGAAACTAACATGGAATGCCTCAAAGCCTGTAATTCGCGATAAATGTACTGGCTCTTAACTATATCCTAATGATCACAGCAGCGCACGTACTGCAGTTTGGTGGCGGAAATACGTACTTCAAAGGGTAGTGCCCACCCAGGCGACGTACTCCATTAATTTGAATATTGCTACTAATCTACATGATCAACTAACAAGACCAAATTACTATTAGTTATAAATCCAATGTTCAAATTACACAACAATTCACCTCGCAATCTGAACCCGTCCAAACGCGCATGCCCTGCTTGCCTAGCGGATCCTGGTCAACAGCAATAATTTCTTTATTAAGCAGCACCTCCTTGAACTCAGGACGAATAGTGGCAAGGTCGACGCTCATGAGCAACGGCGCCGCTAGTATCGACCACACCGCCATCTGCACGCGGGCTTGATCCCACGAAAGACCAAAGTTTCCGATAACTAGCTGCAAGTAATTACACAAAATGATTTATAGCGCTATTGCTGTTGTTTTTCATCTTCATCAGCCCGTATAAATCTTGTTATGCAAGGTCCTCTTCCATTATAAAGATTTGCCATAGTCAACATACTTAGTTTAGAGCTCCCAAAGTTATGCGTGTCTGGACCCTTTCTACAAAAAACTATTTTGCGCTCTCTGTCGCATTTTACTTATCTACTTTTGATCATTGTTTTTTTATGGGAGTGAACTCTGACAGGACGAGCGTTAGGTTGTCTCTACGAAAGCCCAAGTAGCATCACATTACACGCGTCACCCTGAGACGAGAAGGTGGAACGTCTCACGCACCGTGAGTTCTCTGTCACAGGGTAGTTAATGAGCGTGAGAATTTTAATAGATAGAGACCCACGTACATTGTAATCTGCATGCACCCACAAGGAACCAAACTAATTTTAAGTTCTTGTAATTATCCCATGCACCTTACAAACAGATGTCACGCGTCTCCCTACGCGAGTGCCTTTGCGCCCCCCATGTGAGGCGCGCCCTACACTATCTGTACGGTAATAACAGTGACACTCCTGCCGTATGTTTAACAGTGGACACCTGATTATCACAATAACGAATTAACTACTCTGCTAACTCCGGACGGGATTTTTTGTTTCTCAATCGTATTATCCAGTATAGAACTGTTTTTAGAATTACGTACCTACATATTACAAGCATTTTCTTTCCGATCTGACCCACGATGTAATCATTAATGTTGTCGATAAAACTAACTTGATCTCAATTTTCCGATTTCCGAGTTACCGATCTTTAAAAATCTTCAATCTTATGAGCTGTAATAAATATTTCTTACAGTGCCAATGCTTAAAACCGTCATCGTTACAGTGTATTTAAAGTCCGCTGAAGAAAAAAGGCTTGCCCGTAGATTTGTCTCACAGGGGAAGAGAGAGGTGGAGTTGACGTAGTTGCCAGGCTTTGCAGGCAGGATGGCAACCACAGTTTTTTATTTTCCAGTTATTAAGTAGATGCTTCTGCCCATCCCCTGGTATATTTCCCTCTGTCGTCTCTTACGACACCCACGGAACGATATGGTGTCTTGTATATTCTTACACTGGCACGACGCGGTAAATGCTTAAAATCGAATAACTTCCTTTTCATTTACCATATCAGGATCGTTCCAATGTCCGGGACCTGCGTACTTCACCAACTCGTCTTGATTTTCGGCAAACCATTGCATAATATTTTTCACTGATGCCCAGGAATCGTCGATGTCTCCGTAATTACGCCATAGGTTGCAGTATTTCGCGATCGAAGAATAATTCGGCTGTAAATAAAAATAAACAATCCACGTTTCAATAATACTAACCTCTACAAAAAATTATGTCACTGCAGCCACTCTCAATGGAGACTAGCCAATTGCGCAGAACAGGATTATGCGCAATTGGCTAGTTGTGCACGAGTGTGCGCGCAAACACAGATGCCTCTACTCCCTCACTCTCATACTCCTATGGGATGGCAATCTGACATGACCGGAGAGAGATCAGGCGCAGGACCAACGTTTTCACGTGCTTCTCCTGTGGTTGTAACACCGCCAACTTCCACGCTCCGGGCTGTTCCTAAGAATTTCTTGTCAGAAAAACCCGCAACGACAACTTCACATAAAATTTAACATATTTGAAAATATCTGTCTTTTAAGAAATTTGCCTTTCTGTTGTGATCAAATCATTTATGTTGACGACTTGAAATTTTTAACATGTTAGTTGCCTTAATACATCATCGTGATCATCACCATAATAGTCATCAGTTAAAGTCATCAGTCATCAAGTCAGTCAAAGTTTTATTTTTAGTTTTGATCAGGAAGATGCTACTGTCCATATTCCTTTCCAATTTTTCTCTGACAACTTTTAAGATTTAAACCTTTTTTATATTACAACTTTTAAGTACGGGACAAATCTATCTTTATCCTATACCTTTAAACGAGCAATTCTTGTATATATATGTATATATATAATCTAAATCTCGGAAACGGCTCCAAAGATTTTCATAAAATTTTGTGTCCAGGGAGTTTTGGGGCAACAAATCGATCTACCTAGGATTTATTTTAGAAAATGTCTTTTTGTCCGTGTTTTCAGGCAATGAAAAACTGCTATAATATAAGAAGGTAAATTTTGACACTGTGTTAATGATCGTAATAGCTCAAGTGGATATCGAGCGGTCGCGAAATCGTAATGCCTTGGTTCGCGTCCTGTCTTCGGTCCGACTTTTTTTCTTCAAGTTCCCTTCTTATGTGAGAAAGTCTATTATTTCGAGCCCTTTTTTGTATTTTTTAAAAACACGAAAATTTTAATTACTTTTAAAACTAATTGCACTCATGATTTTTTATTCAAATAACCAGTTCAGTTTTTTCTATTATGTCAATAAGATCAAAAAATATTATTTATGTTTCATCAATTTATATCTAAATGTAATTTCAAAAAAAAAACCGAGCAGAGCTCGGTCATCCAGGTACTTTGTTTTTAATTCTAACAACATTGACGTTTACTCACATTGTCCTGGTACGCAGGCCAACTGCAAGAGTATACGATGGGACGACCGGTCTCGTTCAACAACTTTCCGAAAGCGGGATAGCCTAGATCATTACAATTGAAATCATTATGTATTTAATTAGTACGAAAAGGTTTTTCTGTTTCAAGTGTATCTTAAAATAATATTTTCGTATACATAAACATACTTGGAAACACAAACAAACGTGACAGCTATGAAAATATCTCCTTTTTTATAGAATAGGGGTATCAAACGAGCACACAGTCTACCTGATGGTAAGTGGATGCCACAGCATCAACTTACCATCAGGTGGACTGTAGTGTGTACGGGCTGTGGCCCATAGACATCTACATTTATCTTCAATTTAAAATCAAAATGCAGACGCGTTGTCAGCCCTGAGGACTGAGATGGAATGCCTCATTTCCAGTAAAAAGGGTCTCTGGTTCCCTACACTCACCATACGAAACACAGCAGCATTGAGCTGCTATTTTACGCTGGTATTCTTTGAGAGCGTGGTCCTACCCCGATCGAGCCGACCCACTCGTGCTACAATCACAATATAGCTCCAGCATGGCTCTAGCACGTAAATAATCCTGTACCTATATGAGGCAACCTATGAAGGAGGTCCATGTTCTGTAGTGGCTCCTATAGAGGCTGTAATGGATAGAAAAGTCCACTATTACACATATGCACCTAAAACTATGTTGATAGTTGCGAATAATTCTAGAGGCAAACGTGTTTGTGCGTGTTCTTACAATAAGTTGAGCGTGAATTTTACTTGATTTCGGCGTCACTTGAAAAGTTTGTAGCGCTCCATCCATTTTTCTTTGATGATCTGAACTTAAAATTGGAGGGACCCTTCTCCAACAGTAAAAAAACAGCAGATGAATAGGGAGAATAAGTGGCTACTGCAGTTCTCATGAGTATGGGTAACGAACGATCAAGTAGACTGCAGTCAGTCTACTTGATCTCTCCATCAGTGATGGGAAGAGGATGCTGTGGCTCATATCCACCCAAACTACATATAATCAAAATGTAGATACGTTGCCATTCCAGAAGACTAAGATGGCTTGAATCATATTCTGTAATTATACTAGCTTACTTTACCCCTCACTGAACACAAATGTGTGTGCAAGCGGAAGTGCACTCTCTATTTATGGAACGGTAATCCGACACGACGGGAAAGAGATTCCGCGCAAGACCAATGGCTTTCCGTACCGTCCGAAGTACGGATGTTAAACACCGTCAACTTCTCGGCTTCGGGCTGCTACTGAAAAGGTATTAACGAAAAACCCAGTAACTGGTTTAGACCTCCCCCCCCCCCCCCGGGCTTCGAATTTCCAACGAGGCTACATATATTGTAGAGATCAAACATCCCATTACCGAGTATAAGCGTCCTTTAGTAGAAGCGTTGTTGATCCCATGAATCGATAGTCTACAAGTTATACCATACAAAAGGATCAACATACCACAGAATCCCAAGTAGCATTCACATTAGTAGTTCGTTTCCTGTACTTACCAGTATCATATTTGCTCGGATCCACATTGCAACCGTCCAATTTGATGTAATCCACTTTCCACTCGGCGAAGGTTTTGACGTCTATCTCCTCATACCCTAGAACGCCGGGGTATCCAGCGCATGTTTTTGTGCCGTAGTCTTGATATATTCCTAGCTTTAAGCCTTTGCCATGTACCTAATGTTCAGCACACAAGAACATTTAGAACTCCATTAAAACTCTACGTATATTATTAAATATAAAGTTAAACAGTTTTCCTTTTATGACAGGAAGTATACATATACTTTATTTCCGTCTGGAAAAAAAAAGATGTTACATGTGAATGGAGTAAAAGTCTATGGCACAGATATTTTACAAAACGTAAAAACAAAATTTTTGAATTAAACGCTTGAAAAAAAATTTTTGAACAATTTCTTTGCCCTTTGTCCTTGAGTCCCTGCGAAAGTGACAAGGTCAAAGATGCCTACTAAATTAATTGTTTTATTGCCGTTCGCAAAGTAGGGTTATGTTATGAACTTCGATACATTTTTATTAATTTATTTAATTAATTCAAAAAAAAGTTTTGTTTTTATTTTTTTGTAAAATATCAGTGCCATAGGCTTCTACTCCGTTCGCATGTAATACCCTATTTGTGACCAGACGGTAGAAAAGATCATCCAATATACATAAAGTATTTCAATTATTTATACTATAATGTCAGTCTGGTGACATGAAACAGCGTCTATAGTTTGTTGTAATAAACGATGCGATTTCATCCAAATCACTGAAGAGGAGAAGAGCTCCACTGCTCTATGTGTGTGACTGACTTTCAGTAGATTATTGTATTATTGTAGCACGAATGGGTCGGCTCGACCGGGGAAGGACAACGCTCTCACAGAATACCAGCGTGAAATAGTAGCTTAATGCTACTGTATTTCGTATGGTGAGTGTAGAGAACCGGAGACCCATTTTACTGGAAACGAGGCATTCCATCTTAGTCCTCAAGGGTGACAACGCATCTGCATTTTAATTCATAATCGAGGATAGATGGAGATGTCTATGGGCCACAGCAACCACTTACCATCAGGTGGACTGTGTGCTCGTTTGTCACCCTATCCTATATAAAAAAATATGTTTTAACTAGTTCAGTGTCGTGCAGTTTATAGTAATACATTTTATTACATCGACAGTTTTCCACCTTATTGTTTAACTTAGGCCGTTATAGAAAAAGCCATACGTAGAAGCACCACTAAATAGTAGATTATTAGTTTTTTTGATGTAATGATTGAATACATTTTAATACTTCAATGAAATAAAGTTTGCAAATACAGGGGTCTAGGCTCCGAATATATTTTTGTCCCTTTCGGTGTCGAGACCCTTGGTCCGTGGGGTCCTAGCGCTATAAGCCTTTTTAAGGAAATAGCAAAAAGGTTAATCGACGTCACAGGAGACCGAAGAGCTGGCAGTTACCTCGGACAAAGAATTAGTCTAGCTATTCAACGGGGAAACGCTGCCAGTATCTTCGGAACCTTGCCTAAAGGACCTCTTTTTTAATAATTTAATTTAGTTATTATAATATATATTTTTAAGGTTTTTAGTATTAGAAATAATTTTTATAAATTTATGGGTTAGATTTAATTTAAAGTATATTTATGAACATAACTATCTCTATATTACGACATTATCATTAAGACATCTTTACTGATTATAATTCAATCAATCCCGCTTACTTATGAAATATATCTAGTAGGTATCTATTTCAAATTCAACTATGTATTTGTTACATTTTTGATAAGCAATAATTGACTTAAAACTATGAAACGAAATAAAACTAAAATGCAAAGCAAAAATAACTTAATATGCGGATACTAGTACCTGTGTCATAAATCAGCAAGCGCCTTAATGCCGCTCGGAAAACGTTGCCGATCCGCCACCATTCGGTTATTAGCATCTTGCTTCTTCTCCAGCCAGCAATCGTCGATTCCCACATAATTGTAACCAGCGGCTAGATAACCTTCCTTCACCATTATGTCTGTGGTCCGCTTAATTAAGGCTTCGCTGCGATGCAAACGTATAGTTTAGTTCTGTGTCAATAAATAAAGAGACAACCTCCGACAAAGAGGTAATAGTGGGCTATAAATAATGTTATTCTACCACCAGATCCGAAGTCCTTGCATTAAAGATTTTTTCGATGTCTCGAAGTCATCATGATAGCACTATAAGAGTACTGGGGGAAGCAAGTACCGCCCGGAATGTGATCTCTAGCACAGCGAAAGCCATCGTTTACGTTCCGAAGGGAGATTCGAGTAAGTTTCCCTAGTAAGTTCCTAGCATTATTTTAACTTACTGCGTTGCTTAAATGTTTTATAGCTGAATGGTATTCTAAAGTTAAAGTTACAGCCTATATACGTTCCACCGCTGGGCACAGGCCTCCGCTCATTTCTGAGAGAGTTTCAGGGCAAGGAATTGTCCGCCGCGCTGCCCCAATGCGTGTTGGCGTACTTTACATGTCTTCGAAATATATTTTTTATTTATTTCTCTGACCTGCAGGTTTCCTCACGATGTTTTCCTTCACCGCCGAGCACGTGGTAAATCAGCACTTAAAATTGCAATTAACAATTTCGTTGGTGCCGGCGGGGATCGAACCCGGTTTGCTCGCGTACTGTGAAATTTACAGCGAGCGCTAACCATCTGAGCTACCACGGCTCTAAACATATAACAGATAATAAGGGTACATTAAAATGCTAAAAGTACTGAAAATTAATAATTTGTTTAGATATTAAGTAGTGATGCAACAAATACGAATACGATTATTCGTAATCGCCGAATACAATTACCAAATATTCGTATTCGGCAAATACTAATCACGAATATTTAAAACTAATATTTTACGCAACTCAAATTTTCCAAGGCTGAAAAAAATCGTCCAAAAATATTTTTCACTGAAACCCTGTAAAGTCGCAGCAGAAAGACTTTTTTCAACTTGTGGTTGGGAATACCCAGACTGAAAAAAGAAATCGCCTAAAATCCAAAAATCTACAAACTTTTGTTTTTAAAAGAAAAAGTGAATTTTCATTATTAGAACAATAGAACGTCATCAAGTAAATTAGTTTTCAGTACCATGGCGAGTTATTCGTATTCGTATTCGCCAAATAGTAGGTTTGATATTCGTATTCGTATTCATAAAAGTAGTATTCGTTGCACCACTAATTTAAGGGTGTCAGTATTTCAAAAAATTCTCTCATACAAAAGGTTCTGCCCTCCAACCATATTCTGTCATGTTAAATACAGATTAAAGCATTTTTTCTATATGACCCCGTCTTGAAATTCATTTTAAAAAGAGATAAAAACTATGCTTCATGATGATTAATAACTCACATAAAATAAACATAAAATGTTTGAAGAAAAAATAATTTAGGATTGTCAATTTTCTTTAGCTCGTGTATGAGCGGACGGAGTTACATCCAAAACGAACGCCCAATTGATACGTTTTGCTGTTGGTAACTTCACTTCCGTTGTTACTCGTATCGTGTAACAACGGCGGGCAAATCTTTGAGTACCAATCAGTTTTGCCTTTTATTTGTATATATATATATATCCTATACTATTAAACGAGCAATTCTTGTATATATATATATATATATATATATATATATATATATATATATATATATATATATATATATATATATATATATATATAATCGGGATCTTGGAAACGGCTCCAACGATTTTCATAAAATTTAGTGTCCAGGGAGTTTCGGGGATAATAAATCGATCTAGTATACTATTAAACGAGCAATTCTTGTATATATGTATATATATATATATATATATATATATATATATATATATATAATCGGGATCTCGGAAACGGCTCCAACGATTTTCATAAAATTTTGTGTGCAGGGAGTTTCGGGGGCAATAAATCGATCTAGCTAGGATTTATTTTTAGAAAATGTCTTTTTGTCCGTGTTTTTAGGCAATGAAAAACTGCTATAATATCGTTAGAATAAGAAGGTAAATTTTGACGGCTTATTAATGATTACAAATAGCTTAATGGTATATTGGGCGGTCGCAAAATCGTAATACCATGGTTCGAGCCCAGACCGACCGACCGACTTTTTTTAAATTTTTTTTCAAGTTCTTTTTTGAGAAAATCTATTTTTTCGAGCCCTTTTTTTAGTATTTTTTAAACACACGAAAATTTAAATTAAACTAATTGCACTCATGATTTTTTAAGCACTCATGATTTTTTAATCAAATAACCAGTTCAGTTTTTTCTATTATGTCGCTACGATCAAAAAAATATTATTCGTATTTCATCAGTATGTAATTTGTATCTAAATATTATTTCCAAAAGACACGAATCAAAAAAAAACCGAGCGAAAATTACCGAGCAAAGCTCGGTCAACCGGGTACTATATATATATATATATATATATATATATATATATATATATATATATATATATATATATATATATATATATATATATATGTATATGTGTGTGTGTGTGTGTGTGCGTGTTTCTACCTATATATACACATATAGGTAGAAAATATCAAACTGTGTTTATCACCTTATACATTCCTCGGGGTATTTCTTACAATCGGTGATGCATCTGAATCGCTCTCACGTAAGCCAACCCATAGGTGGTGTTAAAGCTAAGCCATTGTCAAGTGATAAAGCCGAAGATAACAACTCCAAGAACATAAACCACAATATCTGAAATCAAAAGTACCATCTTACCAACATTGCCTTCATGACTTACTGACTGTAGAGTCGAGTAACAAAAGCATTTTCGGCTTCTGTTTGTTCCTACTGTTTACATATTCACTAGTTTTAAGGCTATTAGTATTTTTAAATACATTTCGTTTTCGTGAATATGTTAGGCCGAGTGATTCTTTTGGATTAATATTACAAAAGGCTATTCGTGCACCTAAGATTTTCGTAATATGTTGAGAGACCATTCGAGTTACCAACATTGTAAGATGTTTTTATGCATTCTGCATTAAAAATCACATGGTCATTTTGGGGCTCAGCAATTCAAGGATTATTCGTTCTTTCCCCTAGAGGAAGCGCATCCTTATTACGCATACGCAGCACTCATCTGGACGCCTCTCAATAATATTTAATAAACCTCTCCTGAATAATATTTAATAAAGAAAGGACGAGGTTGACGCCCGAATGATATCCGGAAATCAACTTAAAACCACTGAATCCAAATTTCACAACCTGGTGATATGCGGCAGTACCGTGACTAGTACAAGGATTTCGACTACGCGTTATCTAATTCATCTGGCGGGGATATGAAAGTGGCAAGAGAAGTGTGTGAGGTTTAATATATGTTCGTAAATTAAAAGATTAACAGAATTTCAAAACATCATTAACTTGCTCGAAAAGAGACGTGCGAAAAAGGCAACTAAGTTATAAAAGTTATGCAAAGACCTAATATTTGTGCAAAAATACAAGGTTGGTTGTAGGGTTGCGTTCAGTTTAATTGGGTCCATGTCTTTAGCACTATATACTTGCATACCTTCGGTCTGATAAAAAGCCTTACGTCAATAACTTATAAATAGTAAAAAAACGGCCAAGAGCGTGTCGGGCCACGCTCAGTGTAGGGTTCCGTAGTTTCCCGTCCGTCACAATAAGTGTTCCCACTTATGAGTTTAAAGGTGGGTGGCTATCCATTATGTTCGCGCTCCAGCAGGGCTCCGCGCTCCTGTAACTGCTCCCGGTAGTGGGTACTGTTGTTTCCATCCAAGTTCAAAATAATTTTCCTAGAAAGTCCTTATAAAGTTCTACTTTTCAAATTTTTTTCATATTTTCTAAACTTATGGTTCCAAAGTTAGAGGGGGGGGACACATTGTTTTTTAATTTTGGAGCGATTATTTCCGAAATTATTGACATTATCAAAAAATGATTTGAGTAAACCCCTATTCATTTTTAAATACCTTTCTAACAATATATCACACGTTAGAGTTGAAATTAAAAAAAATCACTTCCCACTTTACATATAGGGAGGCTACCCTAATAAAACATTTTTTTCCAATTTTTATTTTACCACTTTGTCGGCGTGATTGATACACAAATTGGTACCAAATTTCAGCTTTCTAGTGCCAACGGTCACAGAGATTAAGCGAGAACGGACAGACGGACAGACAGACATGGCGAAACTATAAAGGTTCCTAGTTGACTACGGAACCCTAAAAACCCCGGAGTATCTTATCGGTTCTTCTCTGAGGTGTTGTTTTGTGAACTGGTCTAGATTTTGACGTTCATAAGAGCCATACCGCGGGGTTAATGTTTAAATATATTTGTTCAAATAGGTATCATATGAAGGAACAAAAGCGTTTTTGCCAAATTTACAAAAAGTACTAACGTAAAAATACTCAGTAATAGTTGGGATAATATAAGTCCAAAAGCTTTTAATAAAAGCAAAAGATCGTACTAAGTTTTAACGTTTATTATAAAAAGAATATTTAAAACTAACTTGAAATCAACATGTAAAGATTTTCAAAAATGCAAGTATTAAAAATACTGTTGTACTTTTGGACTCAAAATCATTTCATAATTGCTTTAATGAGATTATAAATTGTTTAATGACTTCAGGGTTCAGGCGTCCAGCAAGGGCACTTGTCGAGATGTCATAGTTGCAAATCAAGATCGGGGATGTCCCAGAAAATCCAAGACTGTTGACAAGCCCAGGCCTTATCCTCAACCAAAGTCCTTAATGCAAAACCCTGGCAGCGCTTGGCGGAGTGTAATGGCAAGCTTGGAATACATTTTTAAGAGGTCGGCCCGCCCGCTTTACGCTTGTCGCTTAATAAAACTAATGATGTCAACTGCGCGTTAATTTTAAATAAAATTGTAGTCAGGGTCGTAATTGACATTCTTATCATAATCATTATATTAATCCTGCACAGAAAATGTGTCAATATCCGAACTTATGGATAATAACTAAACAAATAGTTTTCACTTCACCCTATCAGTCTTAACAACTTCTTAAAGAGGTGTCTGATAACAGCTTAATTGTTTTGACACTATTAATCAACCATGCTATCAAAATTTAAGTATTCATAAACGCAACTAGTTTTCTTGCTGATTGTATCGCGTTTAATTTACTTTTTTTATACTCCGGACGTTTTGAGTACTTTGCAGCATCGATGGTTTTAAATAGAAAAAAAGCCATGGTTAACTAATTCATTGGGACGTTGAACAACGCCTATTACACCCGTGACCACGGGTGCTGCATAGTAACTGCTCAATTTTTGGAAAGAAGAAATGGTCGCTCTCAATTGTGGTTATATACCTGCAATGAAAAAATCCCGTAAGATGCGGCAATTCACACAAGAATACCGCGGTAGATTCTTTCCTATTCAATTCTCCTCATAAAAATTTAGAGATCTATGTGGCTTAAGGTTCACCAACTTACACTCGGGCATTATGGCGAAATCTTTACTGCTTTTAAATGAGAACGAATTGCAAACTTATGGCTAGTACCTGCAGCGTGGTACTCCCATTTAAACTACAGACGTGATGGAGAAACAATTAAAATCGACATCCGACTCTTTCTTTCACTTATGTATTTGTATCATTTTCAATAAATTGCATCCAATAAAGAATAAGCAACAATTATGCACCATATGAACATTTACAAGATCTACTTTTACTTGATATTTGCAAAAATTCAACAACACGAAAGTTGTTGAATTTTTGCAAACATCAAGTAATAATAAATTTTCCTTTACAATAAAGAGCCAACTTTCCATCAAGCTGAATGCAACAAAAAATGAAAAATAAATTATGCATGTATGCATATTATTTGTTGTACTTTTGCAAATGTCAAGTAGCAAGAAGTTATCATTTATAACAATTTGTTCAAACACTTCTGCACAAATATGTTATGTGCCATTGTTTATATAATAAGGGTGACAAACGATCACACAACCCTCATGATGGTAAGTGGACACCTCCTATATATAATGTACTCTTTGGTGGATACTGTGGCCCATAGACATCTAAATCTATACTTGTTAAGAGTGAAAATGCAGATGCGTTGTCACCCCTGAGAGCCAAAATAGCATACCTCGTTTCCAGTAAAAAAGGGCACCAATCCTATACACTCACCATACGATACACAGCAGCATTAAGCTGCAATTTTACGCTGGTATTCTGTGTGATCATGGTCCATCCCCAGTCAAGCCACCCTTTCGTGCTACAACTACCATTTACGCCATTGATAATTTTTTAGTAAATTTTGACGGCAGCATGATCCAGCAGATTGGTGACGACAGTATCTCAATGCGCTTAGGCAGAAAAAATGACATCAGGTTTACATCACCACCGGAACACTTGTGTCATCGTTTCACTAATAGTTCCATGCGGAGTCATTTACACAGGTGCGGCAATCCGCCGGCAAGGACTCAATTTTCACCAAAACTCCGAGGAGATTCTCAATTCAATTCATCTGTATTTTATTTTTAAACTTCTTTGTTCAAGAAGTTAAAAAATAAACCTTCGTCTTACACTCGTTTTTGCTGTCTTTGCGCCGTACCGTAATGATACTGATACAATAATATTACACCATTGTGTGGGGAAAACTTAAGGGAATTGCGCAACTTACTGATTCAAAATTAATATTTCTGAATTCGCATCGCTCTATGTTTGGATTAGGAATTCGCTTTAAGACATGCAATAATTTGTCGTCATTTTCAGAATAATCAGTAAGTCCAAGTGGTCTATGAATCTATGAATAATATGAATTCATCGTTAAAAACTGATATAAGTGGCCACCATTTTTAAACAGATATTTTTTGATGTTTCTACGATGATTTTTCTACATTTATATATAACATAACATAAACACTCACGCCTGTTACCCAGAGGAGTAGGCAGAGACTAGAGGGGTAGACTTCCATTTGGCACGATCCTGACACACCTCTCTCGCCTCCTTCACATCCATACACCTACGCATACATGCTCGTCGGTTAAGGATACTCCTAATTTGGTCTTTAAATTTTCGCCTAGGACGTCCCTTTCCGACTTTGCCATGCACTTCTGCAACATAAATTTTCTGTGTCACTCTTTCCTCATTCATTCTTTCCACATGACCAAACCACCGAAGCATTCCTTTCTTAATCCTGGTCACAACATCATCTTCCAAACCACACTCTTCTCTTATTACACAATTTCTTACCCTGTCATTCAGATTCAGCCCTAATATACTCCTTAACGACCGCATTTCTACTGCGTTCATTCTACTCTCGTGCTTCTTCTGCCACACCCAACTTTCACTACCATACGTTAAAGTAGGGACCAACACAGCATTGTGAATTGCCATACGTGCCTTTTTCGACATATTTTGACTCTTCACAATAGAGTGTAGGGCC
The DNA here is from genome assembly GCA_036936625.1 of Parnassius smintheus behrii. NCBI lineage: Eukaryota > Metazoa > Arthropoda > Insecta > Lepidoptera > Papilionidae > Parnassius > Parnassius smintheus. The sequence continues at coordinate 33,798,332 of JAUPFT010000013.1, read as the reverse complement.
CCATTTATTCTATTTCCTGCATACACTCGTCGTTCTACATCCTTATCACATCTCCCATACCTGCTAAATACGCAACCCAGATATACAAACTCATCTACTTGCTCGATCAACTCCCCTTCTATTCTTATTTCACATATCGTCTTACTTTCTTCTCTTTCAAAAACCATAACTTTCGTCTTACTTGCGTTCACTTTCATACACCTTTCTTTTAATGATCTGTTCATTAATGTAACCATCATCTGCAGCTCGGCCGGCGACGACGCAAGGATAACTTGATCATCGGCGTACAAAAGGCATTTGACGGTTAACTCACCCATTCTTAATCCGCATTCTTCAACTTTCAAATTTTTTATAAGGGGGATAAGTCGCTCGCGTCCGTAGGCTTTGACCACCTAATCCTAGGCCCACCCTACACGTGTCCCCCGGGTGATGCTAAATGAGCGACAAGCCGATAGCACAGACTCGGCCCCTCGCCGTGGAAGCGGCGTAAAATATACTACCCGATATTTCGCACCGTGAAGAAACAAACAAAAGAAATGGCCCCGAGTTCCCGGCGCCCCTTTAATGGGGCAGGGGTTCGAAGAATCTCCGGGAGGAAAACCGGCGACGAGGTTCGCCACCCGTCACGTTCAGTCTCCCGGAGGGGCGAAAAGTGGCTTGCAGAGGCCCGTCTGGCTTATTTATCTATACATTATAATATGATCTCGGGCCATATCTAATCTCTGACTTTAGAATCTAACATGTGGAAATTATTTTATTCTTGTTAGTTTTTGAAGTTGGTTCTTACTTCTTTCAACGTCTACTTTTTATCTTGTAAGGTAGAAAAAAAACTCTTCAGCACGCACATTACTTAATACAAATACTTATAAGCAAAATAAAATTACATCTTTACTTTCGTTTTGTATTCATAATTTATTTTTCCTTTGATTAACGTCAGATATATACCCCTACGTCACCATTATAATAAAAATACAATGTATATTATTAATAAAACGTCTCTTGCAATTTCTTCTGTAATTCTATTTCATAAAATATTTTGTATTTATGAACCTGTGACCCAGTACTGCCAATGCGCAACACATATTATATTGTGTGATGTCATCTAAGAACATCATTTGTGCTTACTTCATATTATTGTTTATATATTTCGACCCTTTCTACTGGTAACGAGGCATTACATGTTAACCCTCAGGGGAATAACGTATCTGCATTTTGATTCGCAAACGAGGATAGATGTAGATGTCTATGGGCCACAGCAACTCCTTACCATATGGTGGACTGTGTGCTCATTTGTCACCCTTATTCTATAAAAAAAATTGAAGGGTCTGTTTGTAATTAACTGCCTTATATTGAGCTGAGGGGCTTGTTTGCTGTATAAGTACCCTATAAGTGCTTTAGGCTGTGCATTATCTGAAACCTAGGAGATTTTTCAGAAAATACCGAAGGGTCAATAAAATAGATAGTTTTTGATTGTCTTAAAACTAAGTCGACCTTATCCTATTAAAAAAAACTTTAAAAAATACTTACTTTCATACTGAGGGATTTTAAATTATAATTGTTTCCTACGAAAATATTTTTAATTGTTTCACCACTTTTTCTAAAGCCGTCCAACGTTTTCCACCTGACAATGTGCGTATACAAGGTTTATATTGTTTTGTCGTGGCATCGCGTATTGATAAGCTCTGTATATTATTACCTTCACGCAGCAAGCAGTTACCTTGCTATTTCCATTTTCCACCCATATTGTAAAAGGTGTTCTTAGCGACGCATCAACAAGAAAAATTACGAATTAGAAAAACGATTTAATCAATATTTAAATATATTTTTGACGGCATAATAGCGCGGAGGCAGTTTCTACTCGGAAGTTTCTGGCCTGAACCATAAAATGAAGGATAAATATCAATTTTGAAAAAAATCCGAAAACCACTATAATTATTTGTCGATATAATCTACCTTTATTTGAATACACTTTTCACAGCACTTCACTATCTTTTCTATATCCTTAAACAAAGAGTGAATTTTTGTCCTCAAATACACAAAAAACTGCTGACTTGACCTCTTCATCAGTGTTAATTTCCTTGTAAGTTGGATTTCAATTTTAAGGATAAATAATAGTCCCTTGGAGCCCACAATCACGAAGTCAGGGTTATAGGGTGGATGGTCAAGCTCAGTAAAGCCGCATTCCTTAGTCGCAGCCTTGAAAATACCTGATGTGTGACCGAGCCATTGTCATGAAGTCACTATAGTCTTCGCGATAATTTCCCTCGATTTTTAATAGCATCTTTCAATTGATGTAGCAAGGAAACAAGAATTTTAAAAAACGCAACACAACAGTAATCACCTGTTATTGTTATGTTGCGTTCTTTAAAATCCACTAGAAAAATTCCTTCGACAGAAAATCATGATAAAGAACCTTTACAAAGGAATAAAAACTGGGTACAGCACTTCCCTAGTTCTTGTTTTTGAACAGCGGCAAAATATTTAAGACCCACTTAGCACCGACCTTATTCATACCCAAATGTTCATGTGAGATTTTAAGCACTGTTGTTTTTGAAAGTCCCGTCATAACTGCTAATTCTTCTGTCCTTAGCCCTCTTTCTTCTGGTACTGTCTTCTACACAAATTTAATGTTTTCATCAGTAATGATCTCGGATGGTCGTCCTGGGCGCGGTTCATTGATCCACTGATTCTCTCCGCAAACAAAATTGCTTTTCCCATTTTTTACGCCGGAATACGAAGGAGAAGGTTGCTCGTACACAGCATCCAAACGTTGTTTGATTTCCGCCGGTGTCTTCCCTTCTTTTGTCATAAATTTTATCACAGCTCGAAACTATTTTATGCAATTGACATGTTTTATTGACAGTCTGACTTTATCAGGTTATAGCGGCTTACAGACTACGCTATAATATAATAGCATATATACATTATTATGGACACGTTCACACTCGCAGACCACCCTAGGCTGGGTGGTCTGTGCTGGGTGGTCACACTGTACTGTATTATATGTTATGGACTTTGTATGGTGCGCGATATTGTTGTGCTATAAGCTATATACTGTATGCTATTGTATTTTAGCGTAGTCTGAAAGCAGCTTGAATCTTTTGTGGGGTGGTAACGCAAATTCCAGTAATTTAATGACCATGCAACTTTTGTATTTCTGATAAATCTGATGTGGGTAGGCCGTATAATTAGTTAATTAGGTACTGAAAAAAAAAACACTCTATATGTTTTATCACAAAAGATATAAAAGCAGTCATAAAATGTTCAACTAATTTAATTCTTCTTTTATGTCAACCTACTATCAACTTATAGTAACATCACTTAATTACAGCCTATATACGTCCCATTGTTGGGTACAGGCCTCCTCTCATTACTGAGAGGGTTTTAGGGCCAGGAAATGTTCTTCACGCTACCTCAATGCGTGTTGGCGAACTTCACGTCTTCCAAATTTTTTTTCTTGCAAAACTACCACAAAACGTGCAGGATTCCTCACGATATTTTTCTTCACCGCTGAGCACGTGGTAAATCAGTACTTAAAATTGTCATTGGTGCCGGCGGGCATTGAAAATGGGTTGCTCGCGTACTGTGAAATTTACAGCTGGCGCTTCAAATCAAATATCACTTACTTACTTAATTTTAGTTTCGATTATTAAATTCAAAATCCGCTACCAATAACAGCTTTAAGCTCACTACTTATTATACTAATATAGTTAAGTAGTAAATGATAGTACTTTTATACTGATAATTAAAGCATTTCGTGCAAAATTATTCCCTAACCATTTCAAAATATCAAAAATGCACAACGTTAATATTCAAGTTTTCACTTCTGCCGGCACTCCGGGAGTGCAACCCGTCGTTTTTTATTATCATTTTGAGGTATTAACAGATTGAAGCTGATGTTTTTTTATGTTTAATTTCTGTCTGTCGCCTCTTGCGAGTCGCAAGGAATTATATGGGCTAGTGTTATTCTCTTAAGCCGCTAGCCGCTACTAAACAACAAAAGGTTAACTTAAAACCCTGTAAATCGACACTATTGTCAAGATATATATTTTCGAAATATATGTTGAAACTTGAGGCGTCTAAAACTCAGTAATTGAGATACTGTGATTAATTTATGTTTAACATTATAAAAATGGAAAATATTAAACTTCCAAATAATAAGCTTTGAGTAGAATAAGACGGAAAAAAGGATTGAGCACGACGTATATGTTAAAGGCAACGAGTTCCACAATCGTATAGCTGGGCATGCAGTGGCGATCTAAGAATATCCACTATCCCATGTCGTCCAGTGGGGGGGGGGGTGTCGTAACAGGCGACAGAGGGGAATAAACCAGTAGATGGGCAGTATTCCTTATAAAAACTAAAAATAAAAAAACAGCGGTTGCTAACCAGTCGACCAAGCATGGCAACTATGGCATATCGCACCTATGAGGCAATCTATGACAGAGGCCTATGTTCATCAGTGGCCTTTAGGTCGGCTGTAGCTGTATAGTACTGTTACGAGCTTGAGGTTCGTGACAATAAAAATTGCCGATAAAATTACCTAAATTAACACTTTAATTTACTTTACACAAATTAAAGTTAAAACACTAATAATTAAACACACTAATTCACTTAATTCCGCTCCGAAGCGTCGCTTGTGTCGCTGAGTTCAACTCTGTCTCGATCGCATCTTGCGCCACCTATTTATTTAAATTAGCAAAATATCCGGAATGTTCAAGTAAACACGCGCAAGGTACCGAGAATTCGAGTATAGATTTTCTAGAAACTTAGTTCTTCGAGTGGCGCTGTCGGTCGAAAGACGTGTGATGTCATTTACTGCAACGCTCCCCTCGCTCTCGTTCCTGACACTAGATGGCGCTAGTTGACTTATTCGAGCGCGGTGTAACAGTACAGTACAGTTGGGAAAAGATTTTCTTGCGCTACACCCGCAAAGCAGTAACTATTTTAAAAAATCAAACATTTTTAGTCGCGTTTGCACTGCCGGTCAGTGCAGTCGCTTCATAATTATGTGGCGGCTCTAATGCCGCAACCTACAATATTTTCGCAGCGTAAGCATACCAACTGCGCGAAAATAATTCGAAATGGCGGGTCAACCTAAACGATCCGATACCGTCGTAGGTAACGAGTTCCTGGCCTTTGTTCAACAAAAATTGGACGTCATGGACCAGGTGTCCCTGGAGCAGATACTGATGACCAGCTTCACCGAGGACGAGATCATCCAAGCGAAGAAGATGTTAGCAGATTCAGCCGTGACCCAAATCCGTCTTATCACACGTCATAGAGATGGACGCGGTAAGAAAGACCTACAAGACATCTTCAGACTGTTCAATGAGACTGATCCTGATGACATCCCAACTTTCGTCGCGCGTGATCTCAACAAGCTGCCTCCAGTGACGTTCGATCACGTAGACGTGACCAGATTGTTGAAAGACATCACCACGTTGAAAGCCGAAGTCACTAACCTCCGTTTCAAATTTGAAGAATCGGAACGAGCCGCAACAGAGCTGAAGAACGAAGTCACTATGTTGCGCAACATAATTGCAGCATCTGCGAATTCACCGCCGTCGCAGAATGTAAATACGACACGCGGTAATCGTAATAGTAGTCATATTTCACCGATGATTGCGACTCCGTCACGCGATATCGTCTGTCAGCGGGTTGATGATAGTATCACCACCTCAGCCCTTGACTGAACCCTTGAGTACTCCTCCGCCGAAGCCAACATATGCCAACACAAGCCACATGAGGGTTGCTCGAAAATCTTCGCAACCCTCATGTGGTCGGAAACAAAAGAATTTGGATGTAAAATCAGTTCCTGTGGTGACCCAAACCAAGAGAGAAAATGACGGGTTTACTCTTGTTGAGAAGAGACGTCGGTCAAGACCCGTCTGTAACCAGCGTGGGACCGCCAAAATAAACGCAAGTACAATTCTGCGTATTGTGGAGCGCACCATACAGCTCTACATCTCCCGTTTGGACGAAAGTACGTCGGGAGAAGACGTCCTGCGTTTCGTGGAAGAACGAAGCCGATGCCGCATAGAGGATCCGATCTCTTTACATTAGCAGCGTCTGGAGTCTAAGAGGTCCACGAACTTTAAATCCTACGTACTCCAGGTTCCTGCAAAATACAAAAAGACATTCCTTGCTCCCGATTTCTGGCCCTCTGGGGTAGTGTTTCGCCGATACAGGGAAGCGCCAAAGAAGAAAGTTCCCTAAATAGTGTTATATTTATATTTTATATATATTTTTAGGTTAAGGTATATATTGCTATGGGCCAATGTTCTTAATTTTTAAGTCCTTGATGCCTGAAATAAAGTTATTGTATTGTATTGTATTTAATTGATCTCTAAGCTACACTTGTTTTCTTCGTCGGCTCCGTCCGATTACTCCCACTCAACCGCTTTACAGATTTTTTGTAATAATAATTGCAGCAAAGTTTTCAATCTGGAGAAGTACTTTAAAAATAACTTGGTTTTGACTTTATTTCATAAAACATATACTATAGTCCGTTCGCGTTAAGAAAATAGTGAGTCGTCAGTGCAACTACGGGGTAAAGGTGTATTCACAGTGGAGTAAAAATTCTTTTTTTTTTCAAACATTTAATTAAAAATGGAAACAAATTTTATTAAAATTACTTAAATCACTAATTGGTATCGCTAGATTCTCCAGTTACATTAATTATGAAAGAATTTTGTTCTGCAAGTTCTATGATACATCCAAATTCCACATGGTATTTTCTTCGCGTATCTCGTGGTCGCAGCACTTCTTCCAACGATTAGTGTCTATTAATGCTATTGCGTCATCTAATAATTTTTTATGTCACTCATTTTTAAAGTGGAGTTATTGGCACCAACATAATTTTTTATTTGGGCCCAGACCAATTCAATTGGATTAAGTTTGCAATGGTAAGGTGGTAGGCGATGAATTGTAATGCCTATGCTATGGATTATTGATTCACTTTTATTCTTTCGAATAGGTGAGGTATTCATTTTCAAAATTTAATGTTGAACGAGCAACATGCAAAATACACAACCGTTTTGTTCGAAGGTCTGACTTCAACTGGTCACTGTGAACTCGACTTTCTAATTTCCTGCATTTTAATTGGCTGGGGGGCGTGGCCAGGCTTGCGGACAACGATGACTCACTATTTTCTTAACGCGAACGGACTATAGTTATAATCTAAAAAAGTTGCGATGAATTAATTATTTATAGCCTATGATTATTTGGCACATTATGGTAAAGTTTGACAAGAGAAATAACTTTACCTTTTTCAGATCCGCTTTGGTATAGTTTTAAAATAAATAAGTACCTGGTTACTAGTTCTAACAGAGACTTTAATTCTAAAGTTCAATCATATTTCTCCAGGAATTTAAACTGTCAGTGCAGAATCGTGATAATTTTTTAAACCACATTGATAAATTGTATATCTTAAACCCCCACATTGCTCTTACTATTTTAAAATATTGTCTACTTGTACCTAGATTTAAATCTTTGATTATATACATGTATATAATCAAATATTTACATACCAACTCCGCTCAAGATCAGTCCGGAAATGTTCAGATATTTTAAAAATATTGATAATAATCTTAAAAAAACTATAGAAAAATTCTATATTGAACTTTAAATACTACAGCCTGGACTCACGCTACTTTACCAAAAAAATTGGTGGTATTGTAGTAAGAAATCTTTCTAGTGTTGCATTGCCTATTTTCCTTGCTTCCGTGTCCTTGACAGTGACTTTTGTAACATAATTTTAAACAATAAAGTTGGCCTTCGCTTTACTGGCCTGATGAGGCAAGGCAGTCATGGGAAACGCTCTGCCCGGCAAAAATGTTCCACTGGAAGTTAACGAACAAAACAGTGGGATATTCCGTTGGTACAGAGTGTGCAGACTTCCTTCATAATTTCCATAGTGAGCAAGAGCAGGCCCGCCTTTTAGCTGTTTAAGCTAAGGAGTATAGTTACACGCTTTACCATCAAGTGATCTAGGCACATTACCACAGAATAAATAATAGTACTACGTACAGAAGTTGCACTCCTTTGATGTTGACTGCTTGCCGACGTTTTATAGCCTAAATTATTATTATTAATTAAATAAATCGCGCACTCAAGCTAAATAAAATTTTATCGCTGCGCGCGTGTCAATATTACTTTGCATCTTTTCCCCTTCCTAAGTCACGGCGGACTTTCCGTGGTTACTAAGGGATGTCAATAAAGAGTAAATACATTGCGAAATGTTAATTACTCGTAAGTTACTTAGGTACCTATTCTGACTATATCGACTGACAATATAAATAAATAAAATAATTAATTAATATTTTCGCAACTTGCAAGGCCATTCGTCGGGAATCGCAATGCTTGGCTCGGAAGAAACAACAAATAAACCTCAAATACGATTCTTAACAGAAAGTTGATCGTTTTCTACTTCGGTAAAAATCTTGTTAGTAAACAAAGTTTTAATTTCAGTAAGTATTTTGTGTTATTATAACTTAAAATATTTTTATTTCAAAACACAAGTATAGGTATGTGTAAGTACATACTTGGATTGTGAAGTAAATTTCAATATGTGTAAGTACATACTTGGATTGTGAAGTAAATTGCAACTAAGTTTTGTGATAAATTACGTAGGTATTATTTCTGTAGTTAAATTATTACTTAATTCTTTTTGGCTATAAGTACCTAAAATGAAATAAATTCACTTTTCATAACTTCCTATTAAAATCTAATCTTATTAAAATCTAAAAAATTAAATTTATTAAAATCTAATTTAATATCGCTAAAATGGAAATCCAGAAAACAAGTATTTAGTTTCTTAATAGTATCCACGATTAGTTTGTTAATATAAAAAAATCTCTAACAACTATTAAGACGATATTCCTAAAGCTGTAAGTAATTAATATTTGTGTAAAATATGTGGTTAATGGACATTACAGGTTCGAAAAGTACTGTTTTGAGCTAAACTGCACTTGCAACGTGAATACGTCCTTCAAAAGCGCTTGAGCATATAATGTATCGTTTATTATTTTTTATATATACTTTGAGAAGTACGTTAATTCATGACCCGATAAATCATTTGTAACAATTATGTATATTTGACAGTCAACACTTCGATGGCAAGGCTACGTCACGCTGTGATTTTTTGCGATGATTTGAACTAGCGCACTCATTTTCTTCACATTAACAACGACATTATCATCTCTATCGACATTTTACAAAAATAAACAAAAATACGAAAAATCAAATTTATTATAAAAATCTTAAAGATAATAAACAGATATCAGATGTCAATGCGTCTTCCAGTTCTTGCAATGATTTTTAAAAAACCTAACTTTTAACTATGGGTTAGTTTCAATGTCTTTAGCGTCAGTGTCTTCTTAACTTCTTATCACGTTATAAGTGAGGTGTGAATTTGTAAAAGCGAACACCTGTGGAATAAATATTGCGCTTTAATACGCCTTTTTAAACTTATTAAAATTACCTATAAACAACGTATTACCTATTATGCTCTCTTAATAACAGTTTATAAGGAAATTTAAAACAAATATATATATATATATATATATTTACTTAAAATACTATAATACTTTTTAGGTTGACTCTAGTGTTTACTATAAATAAAGAGTGAAAAACGACCACAAAGTCTACCTGATAGTAGATGGATGCTGTGGCCTAAAGACACCTATAACTATTACCAATTAAGACTTTCGTCTTACTTATGTTCACTTTCATTCCCCTTCCTTTTAAAGACGATTTTTAATGACCTGTTCATTAACGTAAACATTATTTGCAATTCCGCCGCCGACGACAGAAATATGACTTCATCATCGGTGTACAAGAGGCATATGACGGTTAACTCACCCATTCTTAACCTACATTCTTCAACTTTCAAGAATTCCAAACAACTGTCCATAAATAGGTTAAGCAGCCACGGAGAAGCTACACAGCCCTATTTAACACCTCTGTGGATGCCAAACCAGCCCGAGTAGGCCCCGTTGATCCTGATACAAGCTCTAGAGAGCGACCTTTAAGAGAGCACTATAAAGAGACTTTAATGCCTGTATCAACCTAGCGCTTAACCCAAATTAGTTTAGTGTAGAACAAGCAACTTCTTTAAATCCACTTTCATTCGTATCCATAGATAGCAGCCTCGGGCTTACACATTCATACTCTTTCACACATTGACCTATTTATTCCTGAAAGGATGATACAAATACCTGGCACGCCCGCTCAGCCTCTCTACACCAGACAAATAAGCGGTATACATACAGTAACAGCCTTTACCTTACGTTTCATTTACTCATAACACATCTATTTCTCTATCATACTTAATTTCGCATACTTCATCCATCTTACTACATACATTCAGCGTAGCCAGACGGACTTCCGCAATCCACTTTTTGCCTTCCGTGAGACAGAACGTGACGGCTGGCGAACCTTGTCGCCGGTTTTACTCCAGGAAATTCTTCGCATCCCTGCTTCATTAAATGTGGCGAGAACTCGGGGCCATTTCTTTTTCTTTCTGCTTCATGGTGCGAAATAGGGGGTAGTAGATTTCACACCACACGGCGAGATTACGAATCTCTTCTTTCAGCTTTGTCGCTCTTTTAGTACCACCCGGGAGACACGTGCAGCATGGCTCTACCACGTTTTTTACGTGGTAGAGCCATGCTGCAGTTATATTAATAGTATAGTTGTAGCAAGAATGGGTCGGCTCGACCGGGGAAGGACCACGCTCTCACAGAATACCAGCGTGAAATAGTAGCTTAATGCTGCTGTTTTTCGTATGGTGAGTGTAGAGAACCGGAGACCCTTTTTGCTGGAAATGAGACATTCCATCTTAGTCCTCACGGGTGGCAACGCATCTGCATTTTGATTCGTAATCGAGGATAGATGTAAATGTCTATGGGCCACAGCAACCACTTACCATCAGGTGGACTGTGTGCTCGTTTGTCACCCTATCCTAAAAATAAAAAAATAAAAAAAAACGTGTAGTCAGACGCAACTACAGACGCAAGTGACTCATCCCCCGACTAAGATACGAACTTTAATACAAACCTGTAGGATTTATTCGAGTTTCGAATTTGTCCTTGGGGTCACAAAGTATCGTTTTTTCATCATTATAGAGATCCTGTAACAGAAGTAATATCACAAATGATTTGTCAGTAACTTTCACTATTAAAGTATTATTATGTTCACGTGTCTCGCGTGGGCTTCAATTCAGAATTAAATTCAGAAATAATAATAATACTAGTACGGACAAGTCGGTTTCTGTGTCTATACTGGAGATTAAAAAAAAATTGGCAATATTATATTCTACAGAAACACGTGTATTATAAAAATAGCTTGAAAAGGAATTCTAAATTTGACTTTACATATAACAGCTTGGAATCAAGCTACTTTACCTATAAAATTTGGTAGTATTCGTGTAAGAAATCTCCCTAGCATTGCATTGCCTTCTTTCCATGCTTCCGTGCATAGCGTAAATGACTTATGTAACATATTTTTAAATAATAAAGTAGACCTGTGCTTTGCTGCGGAGGCAAGGTAAACATGGCTAACGCTCTGTCCCGCCTAAAATGTCTCACTGGAAGTTAACCAACAAAAACAGTGCGATATTCCGTTGGTAAGTTGTCTGGCGAAAGATTTATTTCCCAACTTTCACAGTGACCAAGAACAGGCTCACCTTCGAGCTGTTTCGACTAAGGAATCTAGTCACTGGTTACACGCTATCTCATCAAGTAATCCCAGCACATTGCTTGATGGGGAAAGCTTGCGTATCGCCGTAATAATCCAAAATTTTATATGTGGTACAGGCAAGCTGCAGTTTTATTTGTAGTATAGTATTAGCACGAATGGGTCGGCTCGACCAGGGAAGGACCGCGCTCTCACAGGATATCAGCGTAATATAGTAGCTTAATGCTGCTGTGTTTCGGATGGTAAGTGTAGAGAATCGAAGACTCCTTTAACTGGAAACGAGGTCTTCCATCTTTGCCCTCACGGGTGGAAACGCATCTACATTTTGATTCGTAATTGAGGATAGATGTAGATGTCTATGGGCCACAGCAACCACTTACCATCAGGTGGACTGTGTGCTCGTTTGTCACCCTATCATATAAAAAAATACATCTAGGAGCGGCAATTCCTCAACCTCACCAGTGCCCCTGTGGTGATAGCATCGATGAGTGGGCTCCACGGGCTTTCATGTAAGAAGAGTGCGGGTAGGATTTACCGTCACGGTTCTTTGAACGAAGTTATCCGAAGGGCTCTTGTCTCTATAAATATCCCCTCGATTTTAGAGCTATGAGGGATACTTAGAGACTATAGCAGGAGACGGTATGACTTGAGTTTCTTGGGGGAGAGGTAAAGCCCTAGTGTGGGATGCTACTTGCGTAGATACTTTGGCGGCCTCTCATCTTAAAGGTACCTTTTTTGAGCCGGAGCGGCATCAGAGGCAGCTGAATTAAGTAAATGGCGCAAATATGAGTGTTTTCTTCTCCTTTTCTTTCTGTGACTACATATTTGTGCCATTTGCTGTAGAGACTATCTGTCCGTGGGGTCCACGTGCAGTGAAGTTCCTAAAGGAACTGTATCCACGGCTGGTCGTCGCTGCTGGTGATAAGAGGGCTGGTTCTTTCCTCACTTAAAGGCGTGTAAATTATAGCTATTCAGCATTTTATTTACACTTAATATTTAAACGCAGCCAGCGTTCTTGGCACTATACCACGGGGAGCTGGACTTTTTGACTATTTGAATTTTTAGTTTTAGTTTTTCTTTATAATAGTTTTTTTTAAAAATATTAAGTGTAAATAAATATTTGTAAAAACTATTAAAAATGGAAGTAGAAATATATTAGTCATGTAGAGGCGGCGAAAAGGAAACCACTCCCCAATTTCGTCCCGTGGGTGTCGCAAGACGCGTCAGACAGTAACTCAAACAGGAGATTGGAAGCAGCATTTTCTGGATAACAGCACAAAGTAATAAAAACCTGCGGTTCCCAACCCACTTGCCAAGCGTGAATGTTACTGCAAATATCCGGTCAGTTTGACAAACAATGGGGGAAGCCTATGATCAGCCGTGGGTAGCACTATTAAAAGTAAAATATTAGAATTACAGACTACGACTTTTCTACGGATTTATTATACATATGGCTCCTATATAAATTGACTCATATTCTAGTTTTTAGGGAAATCATCCATAATCGCCACACATATTTTGATTTGTTACCAGGAAGATGCTGCTGTCAATCTCCAGCTGCAGTTTTCCTTGTCGCCTCTTACCCACGGGACAATATGGGCATGGATATACTTCTGCTACTATAAGGTAGCACTGGTCGGCACCAGTAGGTGTTTTTTTTTTAATTTAAATAAACGTTACCTCCACACTAGGATTTTCTCCTGTATCGTGGGGGCAGTTTACAAACACAAATTTTTCACAAGGAAACATCCAGACCCGGAACAATTACTCGTAGGCCATACAAATACTTGTCCCGTGCGGGATTCGAACCCGCGGCCCTTAAGCGCTATAACTCATAGCGCCACGGAGCCGTCAATAAAGCTGCCATTTTCATTATTAAAATCATTTATCTATCATGTTATGTATTGTTAGGACTTTTAAATTTGAATCATTGTTTTAAATCGAGGAATATAATGTATTATAAGAGTCTATATTATAATATTTGAAAGATGAATACAAAATATATCAATAGATTAATATAAATCTTCAGGCTGGAGCTCCAAGGTCTGAATACGAATCAATTTTTAAAGGATATCAGTATCTCGAGGAGAAATGATGACGTCGTCTCCAAAACAATCTTATGCGACACCTATCCGCAGTTTTTTTAATGAAACTTACAATTACTGCATCTAATGCTGAGTCTGTGAACTTTTTCAATCAATTATTTATTTTGTTTATATTAATCCCTATAATATATTTCATATTTGTGTATATATTGTGGCTAAGAATGAAGTTTCTTCCTTCCGTTCTATTGTTCATTAATTTATTCATTCTTTTTTTTTTCTTCATGACAAGTAAGGGCGGATTTTCACAACCATACCTTTTGCTTTAATTAAATTAGATACCAACCTTCACTTTATAAATTTGTTTGGGTATCTTCATGATATCGAAGCTAGCTTGAAGAGTCACTGGGGCACCATCCTCTCGCAGATTCACGAAAGCTATTGCGTACGACCCGTCGGCAAGTTCGCGAATCCAGATCTGTAATCAAAAGTGGTAGCGCATTGGGTACTATTATTTATTCTGTGGCAGTGGCTAAGTGTTTTGCTGCGAACTGCGGGTACAGGTTGGCAACCCGTACGGAAATACTTTATGTATGACCCACAAATAATTGTTTCAGGGCTTGTTGTCTAACTGTTTACAGGGATACAAGGTAAAGTCCCCAATACAGTTGAAAATCCTAAAGAGGAAAGGGGTTTAGTCTCGCATGACATACTTTTGAATAATGATCGTTAGTGCAGCACAGTTACGTTGCGACACTGCGGGTTCAAAACTTTCGAACGTATATCCATAAACATTGATTAAAACTACATTTACGGATTTTATCGCGTTTAAATTAAAACGCGATAAAATCCGTAAAGGTAGTTTTAGTCAATGTGTAGTGTTCGCATAATTTATAAGAAATCATTATCTATAAACAATTTATATTACAAACACAATCGCTTTATTATCATTAAAAATACCAAACACATCTTTGTTCCATGAAAAAAATGCTACTCTACTCTGCATGAGTTTTCTGATCTAAATGATGCTAATAAAATGAACAATAAACGTCCCAACATTAAACTATAACTTAATTTTAAAATAATTTTACTGTTGCATTATAATTATTATACAACGTCGTAGTGATAGATAGACGATTCTATACTTTACCAACATTACAGCCTATGAGGTGACCATTTCGGAATGTGATATATTTGCCAAACTTTGCAGGTTGGTTGGCAATCGCAATTTTATAATATTTTTGAGTTGTTATCAAGTAGATGCTCCAGCCCATCACCTTTTTCTTTTGCATTTCCCATTTCGCCTCTTACGACACCCACTGTATAATATGGGGTAATCGATTTTATTATAAAACGTTACCTCCATAGCAAGATTTTCTTCTTTATTGTGGAGGAGGCCAACATACATAGATTGCGCGAGGACACACATTTAAGCCCGAAACAATTATTTGTACTTAATTCAAACACTTGTTCACTCAGCCACTGCCTCAAATTCTTCTTGATTAAGAGAAAAGTATAATTAAATTAAACTAATTTTACTGATTTTAACCTGATTTATGTGTTAGACATTCCGGTGTCATAGTTAGCCCGACTATCTTCAGTTTTAGAATATATAGTTTACTATATAATTTTTGGTCCAATCTACGCAGAACGAGCTTACAGTATCTTGAACTTTAATTATAGGATTCCAAGTAGATGGCAGCAACCATCCATCTTCTCAATCGAAATTAGGATGTTTTTTTAATTTCCATAGCCTCGCGAATCATCCTTGGTAGGAATCGTTGTTCTTTTGCGAGGATTTGTGGTCTGTTTTAACAGACAGACAGTTTAACAGAGTTTTAACTCATGTAATGGTGGGAACAATCTTGAATATGTTCACAGACTGCTGACTTCCTTTAGCGTCAACGCTTCACATCACCATACTTATGTATGTATACTTACGTCAGCAAAGCGTCGGGAAGTAAAAAGTTAAAATTAAACGCGATAAAACCCGTAAAATTAATTTAATTTAATGTGTAGTGTTCGCATAAATATAAGAAATCATTGTAGAAAAGTAGATTTACTAACACTATTTCTAACTCAATTGCTTTTCAGTTCAATAACATTACGTGAAGTGACAATTGCTAAATCAATAATATCCTTTTACACGTAAGTGCCATTAAAATAAAATTGATGTAACTAATGATCTTAAGTTCCACCTGTTAGCCAGTACCTACTACAGCCCATCGACGCCTGCAACCGACACCAAATAAAAAAGGCTACAGATATGTTGTCAACTCTGGGAACTAACATGAAATGCCTCAAAGCCTTAAATTATACTGGTTCTTCAACTTATACCCTTCAGACCGGACCACAGCAGAGCACATACTACAGTTTTCTTTGCACCCAGGCGGATTACTAGGTAGAATGAGGACGTCCTACCACCCATTAATTTAAATATGACTTTATCATCATTCACATCATTACAGGCCCTTCACAAGTCCACTGCTGAACATAGGCCTCCCCCAAGGTATGCCACAAAGCACGATCTTGAGCCACTTGCATCCATGACTTCCTGCATGTCTTACCAGATCGTCACTCCATCTAGTGGGGGGTCGCCCTACACTTCGCCTACCGGTACGAGAATCTTTTTTCCCCAACGGTTGTCGGTTCTTCGAGCTATATGGCCGGCCGATTGCCACTTCAATAGATGACCTTCAAGACCAAATTTTTACTAACTATCGATCAAAATGCTCAAATTACCCATCTATTACCTCGCATTCCGATCCTGCCCATACGCGCATGCCCTGCTTTCCTAGCGGATCCTGGTCGACAGCAATAACGTCTTCATTAAGCAGCACCTCCTTGAACTCAGGACGGATAGTGGCAAGGTCGACGCTCATGAGCAACGGCGCCGCCAGTATCGACCACACCGCCATCTGCACGCGGGCTTGATCCAACGAAAGACCAAAGTTTCCGATAATTAGCTGCAAATAACATTACAAAATGATTTATAGGGCAAATGCTGTTCTTCTTGATCTTCATTAGTCCGTAAAAGTTTAGCTGGGCAACGGTCTCTTCCATTGTTAAGATTTGCCAAAATCAACATGCTTGGCTTAGATTGATGGATCGCATTATAAGAGTACTCGCACATACTGCGCTATATCGCATCACGTGCATCTATCGTAGGCCATGAGTTTTTTCTGGCATAACCCAAAGTGGCTCCTTACGACACACACGAGACGACACGGTACAAATCCTATTTAGCCCGAGTAATCCACTGCTGGATATAGGTATCACATGCGCAAGACAAAACAGAACAGTAAACATAGAACCAGACCGCTTGTGGTTTAATCTCCGTAATTCATTAGGATATCTTATGTCCGGTTATATTTGAAAGGGTTAACGCTTCCCCAAGTAAAAGATGTTACATTTTTTTTCCATTTCATTAAGTCGATTTATAAGATATACACAAGGAGAAATGGGAAAACGTAATGTAATTTTAATGTTTGTTAATATTCGAGTAGTGAACTAGCTGACAGTCCGCCTGCTGGTAATTAGCTACTGCAAGTCGTTGAAGCCTATAAATAACATAAAGCGTGGATTGCTAGAAATGTATGGTCTCCCTTAAGGATCAAAATGTAAAACTTCACAATCTGCTGTTACAAACCTTTCAAAAGTCCACTGACGAACATAGGCCTCCCCATAGATTTGCCTCATAAGATATTTTGCAAAGGTGCCACGCTTGGCATGCGGATTCGTAACCGCAGTTCGTCATTACCTAGTTATTAGGAGGACACTGCTGTCCAGCTCATCATTTGTTTCCCCTCTGTCGCTCCGTGTTGAGTCGACACCCACGGGACGATGTGGTGTAGTATATAGTACCCGGTTGACCGAGCTTTGCTCGGTATTTTTCGCTCGATTTTTTTAATTCGTGTGTTTTGGAAATTATATTTAGATACAAATTACATACTGATGAATTATAAATAATATTTTTTGATCTTAGCGACATAACAGAAAAAACTGAACTGGTTATTTGAATAAAAAATCATGAGTGCAATTATTTTTATTTAAATTTTCGTGTTTTTAAAAAATACTAAAAAAAGGGCTCGAAAAAAATATATTTTCTCAAAAAAGAAAAAAACTTGAAAAAAAAATAAAAAAGTCGGTCGGTCGGTCTGGGCTCGAACCGGGGTTTTACGATTTTGTGACCGCCCATTATACCAATAAGCTATTTATAATCATTACCAAACTGTCAAAATTTACCTTCTTATTCTAACTATATTGTAGCAGTTTTTAATTGCCTAAAAACACGGACAAAAAGACATTTTCTAAAAATAAATCTTAGCTAGATCGATTTATTATCCCCGAAACTCCCTGGACACTAAATTTTATGAAAATCGTTGGAGCCGTTTCCGAGATCCCGATTATATATATATATACATATATACAAGAATTGCTCGTTTAATAGTATAGGATTTTTACACCGCCACTACACGGTTATAGTATATTTCTCAGATCATATAAACAACAGGAGATATGCTCAGTAGTTGAAAATGTATCGGAACCCGGTGTCTCCAGTTGGCCCTACCACGCGCCAACTACTACATATGCACAGCAATAGATACACAATCGCGCACACACTCGCATTTTATAAATCAAAACATACTACACAACCAATTATAAACCTTATCTCATCATACGCAGCGTGCATTTACCATGCACCGTACAAAAGTTATTCACACAAAAACATCTGTCGCTATCATTCACTCACAAAAGCCGGCACCGGCTGCTTCACGAAACCATCGTGTGAGTGAGAGTATCAGTAAAAAACTTATCCATTGCGCTATTAGACCAGCTGATTCACAGGACGATTTGTACTAAGCAAGCAATGGTTTTTGTTCCTAATGAAAACATTTGATTTGGTTTTTCATCGTGTTTCTAGTACCACGAAGTAATGTTTTAATAAATTGAATAAGAAAAACATTAATATTTTAGTACTTACGTGTGAAATGAGATGCCATCTTTCATGTAATTCACAATACAGCTGTTATTTTTGCAAACAATCACTGAACAACGCGGCATTTTGTCAAAAATCACGAGCAGTGAAGACGTCACAAGTTGACATTCGACTAATTACCGAAAATGGCATCAGGCCTCTTTGCGGCCAGATGCGTTCGCAAGTGCCATGCCTCCTTGCCATATCTCCTGTTGTTTATATGATCTGAGGTATATTTCATTACGAGTGCGGAAAGCCTGTCATTTCAAAGAGTTCCGACAAATGTCTACCCGAGCCGAGGCGCAGCCGAAGGTGAGGGTTGACAGTCGGAACAAGTTGCAATGACGGTTCCCCACATGTGCCGAACAACTATTTTTAATACAGTTGCGAAAAAATTAAGCAATTTAATAAACTAATAAAAACAAAATAAACTCAACTAACTAATCATTTATTTCTTATAAAAGTTATAAGTCACATATACATTGAAATTGGTACAGTTTTTTATACTAACTGGGGAAGTTTTAGGTTGCATATTTACTGTTTGAGACAAACTATTATTAATTTCATATGATTGTTCATGTAAATTTGTCAAAGGTGTTATACAATGGCGTGTGGCGAATTGGATCTGATGAATTATCATCATCAACGAAGGTAAATGGACGAACGTTCTCTTCAGTATTGTCATGTGAAGGAGGCGAACTGGACTTTAAATTAATGATTGTGTGATTTTTTTCCCAGTGTCTAGTTTTTTTTTTTGTGAATCAGTAATATAGCCTTCTGCAACTTTATCTGACTTCCAACCTCCTAATCGCTTTAAGCACGTGAAATTGGCTCCTGAATCTAGCAATAATGTAGCAGAGGTCCTCCTGAAGCTGTGCCCAGTATAATACTCAGCATCTGGCAGACCAAGAAACGTAGCCATTTCTTTCGGCATATTACCAAATTTGCTTATCCCGATTGCTTGAGCTGTACACTTCTCTTTTTGATAATTTTGGAAAAAACAGTCGGTTTTAGCTGTTTGGGACCGCTGATTTATATATTTTTACACTATTCTATAAAATTACCTTTGTGGCTAAATAACGATCATCGGAAGCTTCGTTCAAAAACCTTTCCACTTCATTAGATGTAAATATTTTCGACTTTTTAGTTGTAAAGCCGTCTGATCGTCGTTTTAAGAAAGCATTTAGTTTTGGGTATTCACTTATATCCACGTTGTTCCTTATTTTCAGCATACTTTTTATCATCGAAAACCTCAACCATAACGTAGAAGGTTTTAATTTTACTGAGAGTTCGGAGAAGTATGCCAACATAACATTTTCTGAAAAACAATTTGCTTTTTTGTCTTCTCTTCAAGCAATAAATTCGTCGTATGTAGATATGTAGATTTTTTGACTTTTCCGGTAAAATGTTCTCCGAAGCATTTTCGGTGGTGTTAATTCAAATAAAATATCGTCGAAATTACTCATTTTGTGTAACGAACAACTAAACTCGCAAACATTGAAATAATATGTACTTATGTACTAGAGCAGCTATCTCAAACAAAAAATGTGCGCTACTCTGTGTTCGCGCGGTTTGTTTTTTTTTATCATAGAATAAACATAGGTAGAATGATCCGTAGGTAATATTAGATTGTATTGTTAAATAGGTAAATTATATAGAGAACAATATTTAAATTTTGTCATTTATTTTGTATATTATATTTGCTTATTTAATATAATATAACATAATATTATATCACAATTACATTTTAATGATATTTTTATCCAAATATTTTAGATACCTTATCTATGTCAAATATAAAAAAACGTTCTAAATGTATGTTTAACAAAAATTATTAACATAGCATTTAAATTACAAATATATATATATATTTAAATTAGAATAAGAGTCATTCATAAATGCTGGGTACGCGAGAGTTAAAAATGGACTAATTTATTCCAGTTTGACCCTTTTTAAAGTCAAAACCTAAAAATAAAATAAGAGAAAATTTTGCCTAATTATAATAACTTATTTAACTTTCTACAAAAAAAATGTGTATAATAATATATTCGTCCTATACTTAAGTACCCACAGAAATGTCGCATCTGAACATATTAATTTCATAATCTATAATCCATGACACGAAATGGCGTCTTAGGAATAATTTGTTTTATTATTAATCTATAATACTTTTTTATTGATTAAGTATCTTATTAACCGACGAAAAATAATTCCTTGGTTTTTACTGACATTTCTTGAATTATTTGTGCAATATCTAAGTACACACGACGGCATATTTTTATCAAGAGATTTTTTTTTAAATCAACGCAACACGTGACAACTCTACAAGGGCCTAGCGAGTGCCTGATTAAAGTGCGGTGTATGCACCGCAGTTGAGTGGAACAGAGTAGCTGAATGCAGTGTCGCCTCTAGTACGTGGTACATAATAGCTCAATGCTCGCAAAGAACATTTTTGGAAAATGGCGCCAACCGTAAAAGAATATAAGCAGAGATTTTTTTATTTTGTCTGGGTAGGCAAAGGGAACTATGCCCATACAGCCAAGTCTTCAGTGGATTATTTTTATTGATATGAAATGAAAATGTAACTTAATGAGATGAAATGAAATGAAACCTAACCTAACTCATTAAATTAAATCATTAAATCTGATATTGAAACAAATTAGTAGCTTCTTTTTAGAAATATTTGCATGAATCATAAAAACTTCTATGAATTTTTTAGTAGAAACTTCGTGGTTGGTTTTTTTCTTTTTAATATACATTATTTTGACAGTTGGAGAAAAAAACGCACGAGTTCGGAAAAGGTAAAGAAAAAGCTCGAGTTTGTAATAGCCCACATCCCGAACGCAATACGCCACTTTTTGAGCAACTGTATTAAAAAATGCTTTAAATCTAAAGGTGTCGTTTACATTTACCATATCAGGATCGTTCCAATGTCCGGGACCTGCGTACTTCACCAACTCGTCTTGATTTTTGGCAAACCATTGCATAATATTTTTCACTGATGCCCAGGAATCTTGGATGTCTCCGTAATTACGCCACAAGTTGCAGTGTTTTGCGATTGAAGTGTAATTCGGCTGTAACAAGTACAAAATAAAAAAATAACGTTTCAATAATAACAACAATGAACTCTACACCGAATTTCGGCCACGGCGGCCTATCTCAATGGAGACTAGCCAATTGCGTAGAACAGAATTATAGTTCACGCAAACACAGGTGCATTCTCTATTCCCTCACTCTCATAGTCCTATAGTACAGCAAACCGACAAAACCAGATACAGTTCAGGCGGGATATCCACGGTTTTGCGTGCTTTTTGCGGCTTGTTGGCAAAATACACCAACTTTTTTTTTCAGCAGCCAATGAGGACTTTCTTGACAAGAAATCCCAATAACTGTTCTGCCTGACTCGGGATTTGAACCAGAAGATTCATCATCATCATTACCATAACCCCCCAAACAATGCCACAAAGCACGGTCCTGAGCCACCTACATCCAACGACTTCCTGCAAGACTTACTAGATCGACACTCCATGCAACCACCAACAAGCACGTTGTAAATCATTACTTATGCTTAACAGTTACGGTGGTCGCCGTCGGGGACCGTCTGGTAGCTAGTGTCTGTCCTTTGTTAAGGACGAACGCCCTGAAGGCACCAAGGCTTTTACTTTCAAAGAGGAATATTCTTGAATATTTGTGCCATCTTTCTTGTTTATCGGCCTGTAAAATTACACAGCTGAATATGGGCTCCCCAATTATGCAGAGGATTGGCCTCAATTTGCACATTTTCATACTTGCCAGGTAAAAGTTGCGCAGTACTAAGCACTCGCACCTTTGTCTTTAACGCTGCTGTCTGTCCCCAGTCTGGACGTTTTACGTCGGAGGTAAACGCTAAGGGTATACCACCATCTATCGGAATATATAAGATCTTTCTGGCCTCCCCATCGCTTGGCAGGTTAGGGGGCATCCGCAGTTTTCACCACGTTTTTATTAAGTCTTTTTTGTCTGTCTGTGCTGTCAGACGTTCCGGATGGAATTTAGTAATTGATTTTAAACTAACTTCCCGATAAGCTGGAAACTCAAAATTTTAAATATGGCTCAAATTCGGATGAGCATACAAGAATATAATAAAAAAATGGTAAAAATGCTTGAAATAATTTAAAAAAAGCTCACTTGTTTTATTATTTCCAGTCGTTATATCGAAAATGTCACAACCCGTCTCCCCTTCCAGTTTTCCTTTGTCGCCTCTATCGACACCCACGGGATATTTTTTTATTTTCTATTATGGATTTTATAAAAATCCTAATTATAAACTTTTGCTACATAAGTCGAACTTTATTTCTTCTTAACTCTACTGGTAATAACATTGACGTTTACTCACATTGTTTTGGTACGCCGGCCAACTGCAAGAGTATACGATGGGACGACCGGTCTCGTTCAACAACTTTCCGAAAGCGGGATAGCCTAGATCATTACAATTTACATCATTATGTATTTAAATAGTATAAAAACGTTTTTCTGGATTTTCCAATTCCTACAAGCCTGCAACACTCCGAGATAAGATGGATGGATACGAAATCACCAACACAAGCGTATAAGAGATCTTAAAATAATAATTTCTAAAATACGTAAACAGTTTAACAGTGGTAGAGCCACGTGGCAGCGTTTGCTATATATATGCAGGTAGAAGCTCTACGGTTTCGGTTTCGGCTTTCAGGTGACCGGAGGCATAATTCCCCCCCCCCCCCCATTAACGATCAACATTATAGCTGAATTAGTACCCCTGGTAATGGAGAATCGATGAATCGAGCCCTCGCTCAGCATCCATGGCCAATCATCGTATTCTGGGAGGGGAGGGGCAACATTTCGCTCAAAACAGTAACTGCTCGGAGCAAATTGAACAACAAGACCAAGGCAACCCCTGCCACGCTATCCGTGAATTTCTGCAACATCAGGGGACTTCACTTGCAACCTAAACGCAGGTATTCTCTCCGGTTGATATTTCGTATCTCTCCTGGTACAAATTGGTACACTCCTTGTTACCTCGGGCGGGAGTTTGTGTATACGTTAGAGAGGATATCTGTTCTCGAGACTTCAGCAGTCTTGTTGGACCTGTCGATCCCTTGGCTAGGCGTAGCCAGCGACGACGATCCGCGGGTCTACGGGTGCCTCAATAGGTCCCATAACGATAATGCTGAAACAGACCGACTCTTTGACCACGTCCAAATGGCTACAGACACCTTGCTACAGCAGATCCTATCCACAGGGATCGTGATCTTTGGCGATTTTAACGCCCACCATGCTGAATGGCTCCGTTCACGTTTAACCGAACATGCGGTAAGATCTGCTAATGACTTTGTCTTGGCATATGGTCTGATACAACAAATTACTTCACCCACAAATATTCTAGATGAGGAGGATCATGCACCTTCCCTGTTGAACCTTATGCTGACCGCTCATCCGAACTTATATCAGGTCTCCGTTGACGCCCCTATTAGCTCGTCGGACCATTGTCTAGTACGGAGCGTAGTGCCACAGTTGCATTCTGCAAGCTGCCAGAGTGTTTGCTTTTTGCTGTACGATCCTCACATTGCTGCTAATTATGTTGCTGATGTGGTACTTCAGGGAATAGATCTTTTCATTCCTTCTTCTGTGGTACCCATCGAAGACAGATCCCAGCCATGGTTTGGTCACTCCTGTAAAGTAGCATCTCGTTATAAGCAGGAATGCTACCGGGCCTGAGCTGACAAATCAACATCCCGGGGTGTAAACACCAGCACCCTTAAAAAGAAGTATAAATCCGCCTCCAGCTCCTTCAAAAGAGTCATTGCCAAGGCAAGGTCAGAGCGTATTGGCAGAATTGGCGACAAACTAGTTCGTCTTCCTTCGGGAACCCGTGCATTCTGGTCTCTCGCCAAGGCTGTCCAAGGGAACTTCTGTCAGCCATCTCTTCCATCTCTGCACAGGGAGAACGACTCACTGGCCCATGCCGCAAAGGAAAAAACCAATCTGCTA
Organism: Parnassius smintheus behrii; assembly: GCA_036936625.1. Classification (NCBI taxonomy): domain Eukaryota; kingdom Metazoa; phylum Arthropoda; class Insecta; order Lepidoptera; family Papilionidae; genus Parnassius; species Parnassius smintheus. The sequence continues at coordinate 33,773,603 of JAUPFT010000013.1, read as the reverse complement.
GGCTTTTTTTCGCGTCCAACTCGACTCTCGATGACGGGGAGAGCACACCGCTGACCATCCCGGATATGCCGGCTGTGAGGTTTACATAGCGCTCGGTTCACAAAGCACAGCTCTCCCTAGATGTCCAAGCCTGACGAAAACCGTGAGTTGGCACCAATTCTAACGCTTCTTTTCCGGTACTTCTACGCGTAGTCCTGAATTCATGGCAAACAGCTTTCGTTCACGCTGCAGCTGACGCCCATTTATTGAATATTTTGCGACTGTTCACTACAAACGGATATTCTACAGCAATTTTTAGAAACACGTAGTCATCTATCTGTGACTCAAACTAGCATTTTAATTGGTCGTCTCCAATTGGGAATGCGTTGCGGAGTGCCTCCATTTCTCATCCAAGGGCATTAACCCTTCCCCCAAGGGACCAAAGTCATACCACAGGGTCCCAAGTAATATTCTCATTAGTAGTTCGCTTTCTGTACTTACCAGTATCATATTCGCTTGTCTCCACATTGCAACCGTCCAATTTGATGTAGTCTACATCCCACTCGGCGAAGGTTTTAACGTCTATCTCCTCATACCCTAGAACGCCAGGGTATCCAGCGCAGGTCTTTGTGCCGTAGTCTTGATATATACCCAACTTTAAGCCTTTGCCATGGACCTAATGTTCAACACACAAAAACAATCAGAAGTCAATTAAATCTGTATTGATAAATATAAAGTTTAACAGTTTTCCTTTTAAGACAGGTACACACAGTATATTCAGTGATGTCCTCAATTTTAGGTTCTTCTTTTATATTTTTTTATTATATTTCAAACTCCTCTACGTATACTACTACTACGGTATGTAAATATATATTGTCCAATAAGTTACGGTCAATTCTTCGTAATCTTTCCCACGTAAGATAACCACAGCTATGACGCAGTTTTAGTTCTGAATTGCCGGTCTATTGGTATTCATAGAAGTCTTTGTTATATTTCTTTATCGTAACGCATATTAGAGTCATAAATAATACAAATATTCTTTTTCATACACTGAAAGCATTCTGCTATTTTATCGCCTAGATATCGTTAATTAAGAATAGTTATCAGAAAAACAAATAAATTTCGCTATTGTGATGGTAAAAGTATTTCAGTTAAGTATATAATAAGGTCTATCCGGTGACATGAAACAGCGTCTATAGAATGTTGTACCTACTAAACGATGCGGTGGAGCTGGGATCAAAACCGAAGAAAGGCTCTACTGCTTCATGTGTAAGCCTACGCCACTCAGTAGATTATTACTAGCTAATGCAGATCATGTAAAAATTGTTTTAACTAGTTTAATGCTGTGTAGTTTATAGTAACACATTTCATTACTACAACAGTCTTGGCCTTTCCAAAAAATGCGTGTCCATTGACATGGAATGCACCAACCACTAAATCGTGTATACTTAGATGTTTTGAAGTAATGACTTAATAAATTTTAACACTGGTTTCAAATATAACTAGTACGTATCTATTTCAATTTCAACTACTATGTATTTGTTATATTTTTAAAAATCAATAATTTACATAAAACTGTAAAATGAAACAAAACTAAATTACAAAGCAAAAATACTAGCGGCCGATGATCTTATAACACTTACGTAGTCAGCAAGCGCCTTAATACCACCCGGAAAACGTTGCCGGTCCGCCACCATTCTCTTATTAGAGTCTCGCTCTTTCTCCAGCCAGCAATCGTCGATTCCCACATAATTGTAGCCAGCAGCTAGATAACCTTCCTTCTCCATTATGTCTGTGGTCCGCTTTATTAAGGATTCACTGCGAGGCAAGAGTATTGTTTAGTTCTATGTCAATAAATAAAGGTACAACCAAAGCAGTAATAGTGAGCTAAAAATAGTGTTATTCCTCTACAAGGTCCGAAGCCCTTGAGGTAGCATTAAAGACGGCGATGCCTCGAATGTGATTGTAAGTCATCGTGATAGCACTTTAAGGGTGCTAGAGGAAGCAGGTACTGCCCGAAATGTACGAGTAATTACTAGCACAGCGAAGGCACCGGTTATATTCCGAACGGAGATTCCTGAATTTCTCTATAGTTATGATGGTAACCACCGCGGAGTTTGAACCGGTACAAGTCCGGCACTGCAGCTCATAAGGCAAGGCGTGTTCCATGAGACTATCACCACGTAAAAAATTTCTTTGTTAAGGGTGTGAAAAATTAATGATTAATACACGTCATATTGCTTGGTAATCGAATCCAGTAATCGACTCGTAGAATATAATTGGATATGAAACGAAATGTTACATTAAAATGTGCAATTAAAAATATAATACCGTAGAAAAGTCGATAGATGCAGGTTAGCTCGGGACCTTGTTATGCGGCGTCCCTCAGGAGAAGACTATGTTCAGCAGTTGTAATGGTATGGCTGTATGATGATGAAGATGATGAGGCGTAGAAAATATCAAACTGCGTTTAGCACCTTATACATTCCTGGGGGTATTTCTTACAATCGGTGATGCATCTGAATCGTTCCCACGTAAGCCAACCCATAGGTGGTGATAAGGCTAAGCCATTGTCAAGTGATAAAGCCGAAGATAACAACTCCAAGAACATAAACCACAATATCTGAAATCAAAAGTACCATCTTACCAATATTGCCTCCATGACTTACTGACTGTAGAGTCGAGTAACAAAAGCATTTTCGGCTTCCGTATGTTCCTACTGGTTACATATTCACTAGTTTTTGAAACGACTTTAAATTTTAATTACCTAACGACTTCATTAATATGTTACTTTTCTGGATTAAAGTAATTAAGGGCTATTTAAAGATATGTTGAGAGACCATTCGAGCCGTACTGAGTATTTTGACAAATGCCCTCACTGGACATTGTTGTTTAAAAAGTCACATGGCCATTTTAAGGCTAAACAATACAAATATTTTACATTTCGTTCCTTAACGCTAGAAACACCTTTACACATCATAAACGAATGCGCAAAACCACCCCACGCACGCAGAAACCACGCAGAAATCAACCTAAAACCACTGAACCCATACTTTACAACCTCATAATAGGCAGAAGAAGCATCACTAGTACAAGGATATCGACTACGTGTTCTCCAACTTGCCAGTTGTGATGTGAAATAAGCGAGAGAGGTGTGTCAGGATCATACTGGCTCTTCATTTAAAGGTGTTCGGTTTACGCCCGGCCCACCTTCAATACCTCGTTAATTAGGTCGAAAAACTGAAACGAAAACGCTTGGAAAAGTCAAAAGAGCTAATATTTGTGCGAAAATACAAATTGTTGGTTTTAGGGTTTGGTTCAATTTAATTGGGCCCAAGTCAAAAGACAAACTCCTTGCATACCTTCGGTCTGATAAAACAAACGTGACATCGACCACGGGTTGACAAGTTTTTTTTATAGGATAAGGTTACTAACGAGCACACAGTCCACCTAATGGTAAGTGGTTGCTGTGGCCCATAGACATCTACATCTATCCTCGATTACGAATCGAAATGCAGATGCGTTGTCACTCGTGAGGACTAAGATAGAATGCCTCGTTTCCAGTAAAAAGGGTCTCCGGTTTTCTACACTCACCATACAAAACACAGCAGCATTAAGCTACTATTTTACGCTGGTTTCCGTGAGGGCGTGGTCCTTCCCCGGTTGAGCCGACCCATTCGTGCTACAACTACACTACTAATTTAACTGCAGCATGGCTCTACCACGTATAAATACAAGTAAGTATTGATTGATTATACTAGGTGGAAGGATTTTCTGCCTTGGAGTTCATCGGGGTATTTACCACCCTCTAACCCATTTCATAGCAAAGCCTGCACCATTTTGTTCCGGTGTGAAGGTTAAAGAGAACCAGTGTAATTACAGGCTGTGAGGCATCCCATCGTAGTCCTCAGGGGTGACGACTCATCTGTGGCCTTCTTTATTTGAACTTGCATGTGTCCAGTAAGTCCAGTAAGTGTAAATTGGTTTATTTCTTGAGAAATTCTTGAGAATTTATTGTTTTGCAAATCGATCTAGATTTTGATGTCCATAAGAACTCCCAAACCCTCAGAGTAGGTCAAAGGTCAAAGTTTAAAAATATTTGTTAAAACAAGTATTATACAGAGAAACAAAGCCATTATTTGCCAATTTTAGAAAATGTGCAAACGTCAAAATACTTAATAACAGTTGAGATACCAGTCGAACGTTTGTTGTATTAACAAAAACCAAAAAAAGTCGTACTGAATTTAATCTTTTATTATGAAATGAATATGTAAAACTGGCTGAAAATCAATATGTAACACCTGTTCTACACGAAATTTTATCATAATTATAATAATGAGATGATTAAATGTTTAATGATTTCCAGGACATAAGGCGTTCCGCAAGGTCACTTGTGAGACGTCATAATTAAAGTCTATCTGTGGAACGTCCCGGAAAATCCAGGTCTGCCGGCAAGTCCAGCCTCACCCTTAACCTGAGGCCCCACTGGCCCTGAATAATAATAGCACTCTATAGCTGGCATTTGCAATGGCTGGCCCTTGGCGGGACAGGCAGGGTGTGGCGGCGTACTCGGAATACATTTTTAGGGGTCGCCCCGCCCGCTTCCGCTTGTCACTTAATTACAGCACTAATGATGCCTGCTGCGCGTTAATTTCAACAGAAATTTTAGCCGAAGTCGTGACATTCTTATCGTAATCATTATATTAATCCTGCACAGAAAATATGTCAGTATCTGATCTTATGTATAATAACTAAACAAATGGTTATCACTTCACCCTATCTCTCTTAACAACTATTTAAAGAGGTGTCTGATAACAGCTTAATTGTTTTAACACTATTAAACAATCATGCTATCAAAATTTAAGATGTCATTGAGCAAAACCAGATTTTTACTGATTTTGTCGAGTTTTATTAGCTTAGTTTATACTGCCGACATTTCGAATACTTTGCAGCACTAATGGCTTTAACTTGTAAGTAGTCATAGTTAACTATTACATGAATACATCCTGCTTTATAAATGAGAACGAATAGTAAAGTTGAGAATAATGTATATATATATGTAATAGCTAGCACCAGTACCATGGTTCTCCCCGTTTAGAGTAGAGACCTGATGAGAAACGATTTGAATCAAATCTGGCGCATTCTTTCACGATGTGAATGCAATATAGAATTAAAAATAAGTTTTGTGTTTGTTTTTGCCAGTGTCAAACAATAAGAAATTATCCTTTACAATAATTTGGTCAAATACTTCTTTGCAATATGTAAATGTACATTTTTGTTATATAATAAGAGCGGCAAACGAACAAACAACCTACCTGATGGTAAGTGGATGCTGTGGCCCCTAGACATTTAATATTTGTTAAGAATCAAAATGGAGATGCGTTGTCACCACTGAGGACGAAGATGGAATGCCTCATTTCCAGTAATATGGGGCTGCGGTTCCCTACATTCATCATACATAATACAGCTGCATTAATCGTGGTTACCACTTATATGTGATATTGTGAAGTTTTTGGGAGGTTTTGAGAACACATTGAGCCAGCAGACCAGTCGATAATGACAATATGTCAAATCGCGTCCGTGGGCAGACAAGATAACTTCAGGTACATCACCATCGAAACATTTGTTTCACCGTTTAACTAATAGTTTACATGTAAGACATATACCCAGGTGCAGCAATACACCGGCTGAGGTTCACTTTCCGCAAAAACTCCGAGAATATTCGCAATTCGTTTGTATTTTTTGAAATATATTTTCGCGTATAACTTATTTATTTAAGAACCAAAATCAACCAATCTTTATTACCCTTAGTCTTACATTCACGCTGACTGTCTTTGCTACTTAGCGTAAAACCGATTCAAATATTTTCACCATCCCGTGCGAAAAACATCTATTCGCTTTGTCACTTTTATACGTGGTAGAGCCATGCTGCAGTTTATATTAGAAGTATAGTTGTAGCACGAATGGGTCGGCTCGACCGGGAAAGAACCACGCTCTCAAAGAATACCAGCGTGAAATAGTAGCTTAACGCTGCTGTATTTCGTATGGTGAGTGTAAAGAACCCTTTTTACTGGAAACGATGCATTCCATCTTAGTCCTCACGGGTGACAATGCATCTGCATTTTGATTCGTAATCGAGGATAGACGTAGATGTCTATGGGCCACAGCAACCACTTACTATCAGGTGGACCGTGTGCTCGTTTGTCACCCTATCCTATGAAAAAAAAACTTAACCAAAATTACCGTTACAGTGTATTAAAGTCCGCTGCTGAACACAGACCTCCTCAATAGATTACCTCGTAGGGGGATATTTGCCTTAGTTGCCACGCTTTCCAAGCGGGTTGGCAAACGCAGTTTTTTAATTTTAATCGCTTTGTTCCCTCTGTCGCCTCTTACGACACCCACGGGATATTTTTTTTTATAGGATAGGTTGTCAAATGATATGGGGTAGTCGATATTTTCACAATGCCACTACGCGCTATCAAAGTTTATATTTGAAAATTCGCATCGTTTCATACACATTTCTATTATGATTTCGTTTTAATAATTGCAATAATTTGTCGTCATTCCCAAAATAATTTTCATTTTGGGCCAATTGATTTCCTTAACGGTTTTAGGGAATTCGTTGTAAAAACTGAAGAAGTGACCGCCATTTTTAAACGTATACCGGTATATTTTCCTACGTTTTTTTTCCCCGCGATTATCTGTCTAGAAACCATAAGATCTTATCTAACACTATATGATCTAAGACCATGTCGAAATACTGACTTCAGAAGCTATTGTGTGGAAATTATTTTATTCTATTTAATTTTTCTGCCCGGTTTTTACTTTCTCAAACTTTATTCTTTGTCTTATACGCAAGAAAATTATGCTCATAAGCGTATTACTAAATATTGTCATATTCTTAAATACTCCAAGAAAAAAAAGGCTTAAAATATCACGTACCTTTGACGTTAAATACTCATTTGTCACAATTATAATAGATACAATACAAAGTAACACAAAGTATCTTGCAATTCCTTCTCTAATTATTTTTAAGATAATATAAACTTATTAGCATTTTTAAGAACCTGTGATCCTGTACAATCAATATGCTATATATGTTTTCTGCGTTGATGTTATCTTAGAACATAATTTGTTTTACATTATAATCATTACAACACATCACAAGTCCACTGCTGAACATAGGCCTCTCCCAAGTAATGCCACAAAACACGGTCCTGAACCACCTGCATCCATCGACTTCCTGTATGTCTTACCAGGTCGTCACTCCATCTAGTGGGGGGTCGCCCTACACTACGGCTACCGGTACGAGGCTGCCACTCGAGAACCTTTCTTCCCCACTGGTTGTCGATTCTTCAAGCTACATGGCTGGCCTATTGCTACTTCAGCTTATCAATCTGTTGGGCTATGTCGGTTACTCTAATTCTACTGCGGATATCCTCTTATCTAAGTTTATCACGCAGAGAAAACCTCGAGCATAGCCCTTTCTACAGCTCGCTGAGCCATCTTGAGCTATCTCATACGGCCAGTGGTGAAGGATCACGTCTCAAATCCATAAGTCATCACTGGCAACACGCTCTAGTTGTACAATCTTGTTTTCAAGTTTTGAGGTATGCCCGACGAGAAGATGTGTCGCAATCTCCCGAACGCTGCCCAGCCGAGTTGAATCCGTCGATTTATTTCTCAGTCGAAGTTGGACTTACGTAGTCTGACTATTTGTCCCAGGTCAACATACTCATCGACAACTTGGAGCGTCGTGCTCCCAACAACTACCGGCATAGATAGATGTTACAATGACGTTACACATGCCTTTGGTTTGTCCATGTTCATCTTAAGACCTATACGTTGGGAGGCATTATTGAGATCATTGACCATATTGCTTAGGTCCTCCAGCCTCCAGTTTTACACCTCTCTGCAGATGGATAGGTTTCGTACTCCGTTTCTGTACTCGGATAGCCATCGTAGCCCTGATGTACAGACACTTCAGCACTTTGATATACCGAATTTGTTTTTACTTTATATTTAAACATAATATGTTTATCACAAAGATTGACTGAAGAAATGTCTGCTGCGCTCATAAAATTTAATTATTTTTATTAAATAATAATTTCTTTTAATTCTATTTCAAAATATTTAATAAAATATTTACGATACGTTAAATGCTCTCTCTCTTATATGTGATGAATTCTCTAATTATGTATAATATTTAAAAAAAAATATTAGAAAATACTTACTTTCATGCTGTGTGTTTTTAAATTATAATTTTATTCCTACGAAAATATTTTTAAATTTGAATATTTAACCACCTTTTCTAAAGCCGTCCGACGTATTCCACCTGACAATGTGCGTATGGCTCATTCTTAGAGAGTATATATAGTTTTGTCCTAGCAATCGAGTGTTGATAAGCTCTGTATGTCATTACCTTTACGCAGCAAGCAGTTACCTTGCTATTTCCATTTTCCAATCAGTGTCAGAACACCCGGTTCTTGGCGGCGTATTACCAAAATAAACATTTTACAAAATTTGTAACTTAGTGTCAGGTGGACTGCGTGCTCTTCATTCTTCTTTAAAAAATATAAATTAAAAAAATATTTAATAAACATTTAATTATATTTTGACGGCTCGAGTTCTAGAGCAGTGGCAGTTCCCACTCGCGATAGTTATTTGTAATTGATCCAGGAATTTTGTAGTTTATAACTAGTCTATATACCCCGTAACACATAGTTTGCTTATATTTTTTTAGGTGTTTTACATCTTGTTTAATTACATCCGTAACTACAGCTACACTCACTTTTTTTACCACAACTCCATAATTTTACACATGCTGGGTTGAAAGTTAATAATAGTAAGCGATGATTACTTAGTTAATGCCTAGTAAGTAAAGATTATTTTTAAAAAATAAGGGCGACAAACTATCACATATGACCTGATGACAAATGGATGGCCCTTAAATATCTACATCCATCATCGGTTAAGAATCAAAATGCAGGTGCGTGGTCATCCCTAAGGACTAAGATGGAATGCCTCGTTTAGAGTAAAAAAGGTCTCCGGTTCTATACGAAACACAGCAGCTCTATGCCGCTATTTTACGCTGGTATTCTGTGAAGGTGTGGTCATTCACCGGCTCCTTATTTCTAGAAGAATACAATGACAAGAAGGTACAATACGGTAGAGTTAGGAAAGAACTTATTTTACTAATTTATTGGAGGGCAGTAGTTTTTTATAAAAAGTATATTAGTAGCATTTATTTTAATTTTTTATTTTATTTAACAACTACACTTAAAATACACATATATAACAATCACGAAAACATAGGTACACATTTCTATACTCTCTGATATGTATATCAATAAAAAGTGTACATAACATTCAGAGATTGAGTCGTGCAATTTAGGATTAATTTGGAGTAGATGCAGCACGCATGTGTGCATAGGTATATGGATATGCAGGAGGCGAGGGAGGTGTGTCAAGATCGTGTCAAATAGCAGTTCGTAGTTTCTGCCTACCCCTCTGGGTATTTCTGTTGTTATATTATTTTATAAGATTAATAAATAAGGCTTTGAAGAAACTTTAGCAGTCCTTTAGGTGATATGATAAAAGTTATGCCGCCTAAACGACTCGACGAAAATGCGAGTAAATAAGGCTTTTACTTTTTTTGAAATTATCTCAAATTGAATTTGATTTATGGGTAACAACGTTTTTGCCCTTAAAATTGTGTGATCAATTGTGAGTGTGAGTGTTCATTAAAATCGGTCCAGTCGTTGTCAAGTGATAATCTATCACAGGGATGGCGAACCAATGGCACGCGTGCCATCGATGGCACGCGACTCAATATTTTTAGCACGCCACCAATCACAAAGTTCACTATGAAGCAATATTTTACGATTGAACGCGAGTTATTCTGGTTACGTCGTGGACTACTATTGCTAATGACACATAGTTCGTTTCATCATCATCATCATCACAGCCCTTCAAAGTCCACGCCTCGCCCAAGAAATGCATTTTGGGTTTACGCATGGCATAATAGTCAAATTCGTCGAAAAAACTACCCTTAAAATTGTGTGGGTGCGCAGTTAAATCAGTATATCAGTATAGTAGTAGTAGTATTAGTAATGTTTATAGCATTGTTAATATTCTTTTTTTCAAATCTGTTACAATAATGCATTACCACGCATTTTGAATTTAAAAGACAAAAGGACAGAATATTTAATGCTTTTTTAATTCATTTTTCTTTACCATTTGCCTATATTACTTATTCTGGACCTTCTCCGCAAATTTGGTCGGTTATTGCAAAATAACCCTGTTTATGTGGTTTCTGAGCATACAGATATTTTAAAACTTTCTGAGTTACAGATATTTTAAAAAATTGTCATAACATACAAGTAACTACAAATGATAAAAGTGTAATATGTGTCGGCTCGGACTGTTACGTATTTCGCTTAATAAATTTAGTTATAATGCTGTGATTGTTATAAACCCATTAAATTATGTATTAGAATGCTTATGAATTGAATAACCCATTAACATACTTAAAAAAGCAATTTGTTTAAAATGATGAAATCATTTATATCATCTATTAGTATTGACTACGATAATAAATTAATAAATATCAAGGAACTACAAAAGCCGATAGCAATAAATTGGTAATATACCAGAACTTTTAAATCAGTGCCTGCAGCACAAATCACTCCTACAGTAGCATATGCCAATTAGAAAGTTCGATCCCAGCCGAAACCAACGTAATTCTTAATATATCTTTTAAAATTCCATTTAGGTTACTCAGCGGTAAAGAAAAACATTTTAAGCAAACCTTCCTATTCAAATTTTTATAAATAAATTAGTTTGTCAACACTCAGTAGGGCCGCGAGTGATATAAAAATCAGCTGCAAATATGAAGACACATCTACAGAAAAGAAAAACACAACCTGCCTTTACGTATTTACTTTTTACCTGCCCTTATTTATTTAACTTTTTACCACTTTTCGAATTTTTAACTGCGGTAGCGTCACAGTTTCGTGGCGTTCCGCTTTGCTTCCTTGTACGCGCGTGGATAAGTTTATCTCCTATTTTATCTACTGTGGATATTATATCCACCATAGGCCCATGCTCGCAGGGTGGATAAAACGCTGGCATAGGGATAAGACAATTTTATCTCTTGTCAGGGGATATAATCGGGGGATAAAATTTTTGTCTCCTGCCCATGCTAGGTGCTAGCCCGGCTGAGTGACCGACTCATTTATGAACGCACACCCCCAAGGGCTTAACGAAGAAATCTGAAATTTGGACTGTAACTGCTTTTTGAAACCTAGGCGTCTACTAAGAAATTATTTTGGAAAATTCAACCCCTACGAGGGTGAAATAGGGTGTAACAGTTTGTATGAAACTTGCTCCTTTACGGCGCGATTGACTCGGTAGCCTGTGCCCATCAGTGTGATGGATAAACAAGAAGATCACCAGCTGAGCGACCCCGACGGAAACCGTACTGGCAGTCAATAATCAGCTGGTGCTTCTCAAGATACCGCATGAGCTGACTGTTAATAATGAACTCCATTTTTTTGGAAGAACAAGGAGGTGAAGGCGATGGGCCTGTAGTTCTATCTTCTATGAATTCGGAACTACGCCTAGGGAGTAGAAGTACCGAAAAAGACTCGTTATAACCGGTGCCAACTCTGTGCTTCAAAGTCCTCAGAACAAATGCGGGATTCCGTCAGGCCCACTCGACTATTCGATGTCCAGGGAGAGGAATGTTTTACGAATTGAGCACTGTGTGAATTGCACATCAGGCATAGAGCACTCACACTACGGGATAGTCTGCGGTGTGTTCTCCATGTCATCGAGAGTCAAATTGGACGCAAAACGCAGTACCCGCCATCCATGGGTAGGATGCAAAGAAAGACCGCATTCCGTCCCAATCCGCTGACCTGTAGTATATCAAACACGGCAGTAGCCTGCAGAACGCAACCTCGAAGGGAACGTGAGTGGCACCAACTCCGGATCAGACAATGGTCTGAGGAGCCAAGAGGAGCGTCGACGGAGACTTGTTATCCGTCTGGATGAGAGGTCAACAGAAGGTCTAACAGGGAAGGTGCATGATCCTCCACATCTGGAATCCGCGTAGGCGAAGTAACCAGCTGTTTCAGACCATATGCCAAAGCAAAGTCATAAACAGATCTTCCTGCATGATCAGTTAGACGTGAACAGAGATATTTGGCGTGATCGCCAAGAATCACGACCTCTGCGGATGAAATGGGATGGGAGGCACTCAAAGACGCGCGGATAGTCGTCGCTGTTTACGCGTATTCAAAGGATGGACAGGTCCGAACCTTCAAGACCGCCAAGACTGCCGAGGCGTCGAGAACAGATGTCCTCCCTGACGTATACACAATCCCCTGCCCTACCCGAGACACAAAAGAGTGTCCCAGAATACGCGGGGCAACCTGAGCACCTACGCTCAGGAGTGGAGTAGCTTTTTCATGGATACTAAGTTAGGCACTCTTTATTACCAGGGGTGCTGGTACCCTCCTGGGATAGTCTGTAATGGCTGGGGGGGAGAAAGGGAGAAAATGGAGCTTCGGCCACCTACAGTCACGAGAAGAAACACGCATAAGTCGTGTATAATAAAACTATACCACGGTCTAATTAGGTATAGTATACCCATAAAGCCAAGGTAGTAGTAGTAAAGTAATTAGTTGATTAATAAAATATAAACCATGATATTTAAGAAATAACGGGTAGGAATATACAATATTTTTAAGCCTTTTTGTACGTGGTAGAGTTACGCTGCAGCTATATTACGGTTGTAGCACGAATGGGCGGCACGACCGGGGAAGGAAAACGCTCTCACATAATATCAACGTAAAATACTGCTGTGTTTCGTATGGTGAGTGTAGTTTCCCCAATTCAAATTTCAAATAAATATTCAATGTACGGAAATCTTCGCTTTAGAGTTTTATTATAGTAAAATATTTGTTATTTGTTTTACATTTATATTGTATTGTATTGGATTAGATTATACCTACACTTATATATGTTATCTATGTCAAAGTGCATGCAATTTCAATCACATGGCAAAGCATATGTGCTCCATTAGGAATTGTACCATCGTTATCTGACCGTGTTTTGGGCAAAAAAATCTAATAAATAAATTAATAATTATATTTTTATGTTTAAATGCAACAGGCGTAAAAAACAATTTAAAACATAATCATATTTCAAATCATCATCGCAGACATATTTTCAATAGATGGTACGCTTCGTATACGGGTTGGTGATCCCAAGTTTTTATTATTTTGGGTTGTTATTAAGAAGATACTGCTGCCTGTCTCCTGTTTTATTTCAGCCTGTCTCATCTTACAGCATCCTTACACAGAATGATATATTATATTCGTGGATTCTCAGTACTAATTATAATTATGCACTCATTATTCTTCTTGTTTTTATGGATTCAATAAGATCATACAGAGCACTATGGGACCAAACGATGCGTTCCATCTCAAAAATCAATTAAAAAAAACACCCTTACAATCCTTAAAATGCTTCGAATGGACGTGTTTAAAGAAGGATCTACAATTTGAAAAAATCACAGATGCTCTAGTGTTTTTGAGGGATAAAGGAATTCCTGTTGACGCAAAACTATTTGAAGAGTTCCGCCTGCTTAAGAATTTTCTGAACACAAAACAGAGCGATTTTATGACGAGCTCGCTGAAAAGCAATGGTGTATCTTTTTTAATACAATTAACGACAGCTCAAGAGTTTCAGAATTTCTGAAGTTTTGTCAATATTTCTTTAGCATTTTGCCACACAACGCAAATTTGGAGAGAGTCTTTTCTCTCATGACTTCTCAGTGGACCAAAGAGAGAATCAGACTTTCAGTGGAGTCAGTGAGAGCCATATTTTATAGTTATATTTCTTACGCAATATAACTATAAACACGTGATGTGTGAACAATTTTATTGCGAAATAGCTGGAAAAAACAACGTTTTGCATGCGATTGCTAGCAACCAAAAATATGGGTCTAAATAATATAAGTAAATAAAAACGTATTTAAATACTATGATTTTTATTTAATGCAGGTGCGTGACCGGACTTTTTTTTCAAAATCAGGATTTTTAGACATGTCAGACAGGATTTTGCATTTTTAGGCCTGGTAACCCTAGCTGCAACTATATTTTAGTTGTGACATGAATGGGTCGGCTCGACCGGGAAAAGCCCATGTTTTCACAGAATACCAGCGTAAAATAACAGCGTAATGCTGCTGTGTTTCGAAAGGTAAGTGTAGAGAACCGGAGACCCTTTGTTCTGGAAATGAGGCATTCAATCTTTGTCCTCAGGGGTGACAATGCATCTCCATTTTGATTTTTAATTGAGGATAATTGTAAACGTCTATGGGCCACAGCATCCATTTACCATCAGGTGCGCGGTGTGTTTCGTCGTTTCTCACTCTTATTCTATAAATCTATGAATATTAAAATTTATTCGACAAGCTCGTGGTAAGGCAAACTGCTAAACTACTACCTAATACAACCTTCTGGTTCGTGGGTTCTAAAATCGTATTCTAGGATCACACATTTCAATTAATCAATAATTAATGTATTTTGATTGTACACCAATACACATTTCACTGAGTGATTGAAAGTGATATGACTCAGTGTGATCGGTCTTGGACCCTTTTCTCATTTATGTTTTTGGTGGGATAATTATTACATAAATCCACTACCCAATATCATCCCGTGGTTGTTGTAAAAGACGACAGAGGGGAACAAATCTGGAGATGGGCAATGTTTTCCTAATAACGACGAAAAAAGTACCGTTGTCAACTCGCTCCTCGTTATGAGGCTGTCTACAAGGAGGCCTGTGTACAACAGTGGATTTTAATAACGGTAACGGTAATTATAACATAATACTTTTAACTTACATGTGATGGTAAACGGTGACGAACTCCCAGTCATAGTCGCACTGTTTAAGCGTAACCAAAGGCTGTTCACTCCTGTATTGGGGACACCCAGATTGTAATCAAATGGAAAGACAGACGGATGACCGACGACGCTGGAAAATTATTCCACTCCCTTATCGTACGCTTTACAAAAAACGAAGTGAGCTGTTGGACATAAATACGACAACAAAATGGTGAAGGCCAACCGGTTGTCCAATGGAAAAGAAAGAGAGAATTTATATCATGCAATTCCTGTGCATACTCTCCTTATCCTTGAGAGAATAAATTACGGAGGCTGACATCTCTGCACCTGTGTTCATGGCTGACAACGGTACTTTCAACTAAGTTAGAGTACCCAATAAGCTCTTTAGTGTGCCTCTCCACTAAGTTCAACGTTGCTTGGTGTTTTTTGCGACTACGGACGGACTATACTCGTAACTCTATACAGAGTAAAAGTTAAGAAACTGTCTCGGCATGAAGTAAAGGAGCGTAGGGGAATTAATTATTTATAAGGATGAACACTAAAAACTTTTGCTTGTAATCACATTTAAATTTGCTTTTTGAATTGAACTCCACACATTGAATTGAATATATTTTACGGATTTTAACGCGTTTTATTTTAACTTTTTAATTCCCGGCATTTCGGGAGCCTTACAGCACCCATAGTCACGGGGACTAGACTGAGGTGTTTGACGTTCTTATGGCATAGTTAACAAAGGTCACTTTCAGCTTTTAAATATTGAGGTTAGCGCGATCTACGCAAGATAAGCTTACAGTATCATGAAGTGTAGCCATTTTCCTTCTTGAAATTAGGTTGATTTCAATAGCCTCGCGAAGTCGCAAATCATCCTTGGTAGGAATTGATGTTCTTTGCGAGTATTTGTGGTCTATCAAATCTGATGTAATGGTTGGGACGATCCTGAACATGTCCTCATACTGCAGATTTTCTGGAGCGTCGGTACTTCACAGCTTCTTTTAGGTAGGTTTTTTTGGATTTGTTTGTCCTATATAAGAGTCCTGCATCTTGTAGAGGATATTGTATTATACTTGACGGATAGTAAGAACTGACTAATCATCTCCAGCGGTTTGTAGTATGTTCTAATATAAGCCCGCTTCAGGATGTTACCAATCCTGTATGTAAGGTCACCAGAGGCATGTGTGACATAAATTAAATAAAATTATAGTGAACATTTAAATACTTCTACTCTGTAAGAATTTAACATAGAGAATTCAGTTTCAAAACATCAATTATTAAGGGGAAATATAATGTCAAATGGCTTAGCAAAATCCTTCGTTATGCCGAAAATATTGCAGCATTAATTTTGAAATAAATATATGGTAAAGTTGAGGATTAATGTTAAAGATTATGTTAGACGAAAACACGATTTCGTAAAATTTTCTCGATAGAAAAAAAATCCAAATTTACCTCCAAAATAAACAATAAACCGCTGTTATTCATAAAATACTTTAAATAAGATCATGAAACTTTGCATACTAACTGAACTAACTATAAAGCAGTGCTTATGTTATTTACTTTTTTTAAAATACCATTATTTTTACTGTAAAAAGAAATTACCTTAACTATCGGCGTCTTGAGCTTGATTCCTGTCGTTCCGTTAGTATTGGTTAGTATCGCTTAGGCTTTTGAAGGGAGAAGTTGTGTCGCTTACGATCAGAATATACATTACGCAACAGTACGACGTAAAATTAAAATGGGAAATAACCGTGATAAAAATAAGAAGCGGCTGGCTTGGCGTTAAGAAACAGGCATAAATATGATAAACCTAATGAAATAAGTGTCTAACGACCTTTCTACTTACAGTATTAGTGATTATAAATATTTCGGTACATATTATACGACGCGCTGGGAAGTGGGGGCGAAATTAGAATTTGAGCTGACTTACTCTAACCTCTTAAGTGGTTGTTTGTTTGATCAAGTATTTTAGTATCTATAAGTGCCATTTAGTAATTTGAGCTAACTAAAACTAATTAAGATGGAAGACTGTCACGCCCATAAAATACTATAATACACAATAGAATGGCCGACAACGACAACCTTATTTTATACGACGATAGGCGGCGTCACCGGGAGCACACCAGAGCACACATACAAGCAAAAATGTCGTATTATTACTACTACAAACTCGATTCGCTGTGTTGACAGACAGATTTTAATACATATTTATTTATAAATAGCGTGCAATTCGGCATTTTCTAAATAATTTGCATGGGAAATTTTGGAAACGATTGTAACGTCAAAATACATCTCGTGTTGACATTTATACGTGTGAATTGACGTGTTAGTGACATTTTAGTGGCTACACGGGCTCCGCCCACTCCCCCGTTCTATTATGTATGTATTAGAGATGAAACGGATAGCAGTTTGGCCGGATACTGGATACCGGATATTCGGCCGACCAAGTGGCCGGATAGCCGAATATCCGGCCGCCGAATATTCGACGAAACTTAGCCGTTTGCGTCGGCGTCGCGCGAACGATCGGATGGACTCGGTTCGATTCGGGTCTTTTCGTTGATGAGTGAAGTTAACAATTTTACAAATTTATTATTGTGTCGATTGCACGCAGTGCAGACACGTGCGTGATGGTTTTTAGGTTATAATTTTATTTGTGCTCTTATTATTTTAGGTACATACATATTACATACATAAGTCTAAAAGATTTAGCAACGAGAAATGGCATCGGTGAAGAAAAGATCGCCTTTATGGGAATACTTTGACATAAGCAGTGAAAATAAAAAGTGAGCTCTTTGTTTATTATGCAATGTTAATATTTCTCGTGGCGGCGAAGGGAAAAAAGCAGGTATGTATCTAATAATAAATAATCTAATTGTAATAATTTTAATACCTATCAAGTAAAATAATATCTTGCAAGTTTCGTAACATATTCAATAATTATTGATTTCGGGATATTTCGTTTTTTAGGTATTTTTCGATAGGCATTACTTAAACGACTACGACTGGTAGTGGTAGCTATGAAGCTGTGTTTTTTTTATTGTAATTTATTGATTATCTACCTACGAGTATTTAGTTGTTAGGCATGTATTATTTTAAGTAAATATAATGTTTAATGTTATTTATAGTAGTATTTCTATTTTTATGGTATACCTACTTATTTTACCTTTATTTATTTATACCTAATTAAGTCATTTTTTTCTAGGTACTTCTGCTATGAAAAATCATTTAAAATCAAAACATCTAGATGAATTTAGTGCTTTAAATAAAGACAAGAACGCTGTTGAGCCTACTACAGTTTCTATAGCCATTGCGGGAATAAGTTCATCTTCAGTAGCAAAAAAGCAATTGACTATGACAGAATCTTACGAAAGGAAATTGCTCTGGGATATAAATGATACTAAAGTGAGAAAGTACCATTATTTAGTAGCTGAAATGATTGCACTCGACAACGAGCCATTGTCCATAGTGGAAAGAACCGGTTTTACCAGGCTCTTAGAACAAGCTTTACCCCGCTATAAACTGCCAAGCCGGACTTATATTACCCAAAAAATCGTTCCTGATATGTATGACAGAATTTACGAGAAAATCAAACGACATCACACAACATTTCGAGTGCCTTCGCTATTTCAGTGACATCTGACATATGGACTTGCTTACACAATAATGCTAGCTTTCTGAGTTTTACAGCTCATTAGATATCATCTGAATTTAAACTAGAACACGGAGTTCTGGCAATGAAGCCTTTCTCAGGTTCACACACAGGAGAAAATATAGCAATGGAACTCAACAATGTCGCAAACCGCTGGGATATCGAGCACACTAAAATACATTTGTTCATTCATGATAGTGGTGCTAATATGGTGAAGGGTGTTCGTTTGGCTAAATACGATTCTGCTAGATGTTTTATACATACGCTTCAAAGAGCCATAAACGAGTCGCTCAAAGTCCAGACTGAAGTAACAGCAACAATTGCTGCTGGAAGGCGACTTGTGACGCACTTCAATCACTCAGGTCTAGTTCAAGAAAAACTGCTGAGGATCCAGAAGGAGCTAAGTTTACCCGAGCATCAGTTAGTGCAAGATATTAGCACT